>ML280961.1:0-22749 GCA_005239495.1 Nicotiana undulata
CTATTGTGGTAGATCGTGTCTACCATTCGTGTGTAGTGGTTATTGGGGGTCTTGAGACCAATGTAGATTTTCTACTCCTTGATATGGTAGATTTTGATGTCATTTTGGGGATGGATTGGTTGTCGCCTTATCATGCCATATTGGACTGTCATGCCAAGACCGTGACCTTAGCTTTGCCGGGGTTGCCACGACTGGAGTGGAGAGGGACTCCTTGTCATTCTTCCAGCAGGGTTATCTCTTATATAAAGGTTCGACATATGGTCGAGAAGGGACGTTTGGCCTACTTAGCTTATGTTCGTGATTCCAGTGCTGAGGTTCCTTCTATGGATTCTGTGCCCGTTGTCCGTGAGTTTCCAGAGGTGTTTCCTGCAGACCTGCCGGATATGCCACCTGATAGGGATGTTGATTTTTGCATTGATTTGGCTCCGGGCACTCAGCCCATTTCTATTACGCCATATCGTATGGCCCCACCAGAGTTGAAAGAGTTGAAAGAATAGTTGCAGGATTTGCTTGACAAAGACTTTATTAGGCCTAGTGTTTCGCCTTGGGGTACGCCGATGCTGTTTGTTAAGAAGAAGGATGGGTCGATGAGGATGTGCATATATTATCGGCAATTGAACAAGGTTACCATCAAGAAAAATTACCCATTGCCGAGGATTGATGACTTGTTTGATCAGCTTCAGGGTGCCAAGGTATTTTTGAAGATTGATTTGAGATCCGGCTACCATCAGTTGAGGATTAGGGCATTCGATTGTCCCTAAGATAACTTTTCACACTCGGTACGGGCATTATGAGTTCTTAGTGATGTCATTCGGGTTGACAAATGCCCCAACAACTTTCATGGATTTGATGAACCGAGTGTTCAGGCCTTATTTGGATTCCTTCATGATTTTCTTCATTGATGATATCCTGATTTATTCCCGTAGCCGGGAGGAGCATGAGCAGCACCTTCGAGTCATTATCCAGACTCTGAATGACAGTCAGTTATATGCTAAGTTTTCCAAATGTGAGTTTTGGTTGAGTTCAGTTGCATTTATGGTTCATGTTGTATCAGCAGAGGGTATTCAGGTGGATCCTAAGAAGATTTCAGCAGTTAAGGATTGGCCTAGACCCACATCAGCCACAGAGATATGGAGTTTCTTGGGTTTTGCGGGCTATTACTGTCAGTTTGTGGAGGGGTTTTTGTCTATTGCAGCCCCGATGACCAGGTTGACCCAGAAGGGTGCCCAGTTCAGGTAGTCAGATGAGTGTGAGGCAAGCTTTCAGAAGCTCAAGACAGCTTTGACTACGGCGCCGGTGTTGGTTTTGCCCACAAGTTCAGGGCCATATACTGTGTATTGTGATGCATCTCGAATTGGACTTGGTGCAATGTTGATGCAGGATGGCAAGGTTATTGCATATGCTTTGCGACAGTTGAAGATCCACGGGAAGAATTATCCAGATCATGATTTGGAGCTAGCAGCCATTGTCCACGCGCTGAAGATTTGAAGGCATTATCTATATGGCGTGTCATGTGAGGTGTTCACGGATCACAAGAGTTTGCAATACTTGTTCAAGCAAAAAGAGTTGAATTTGAGGCAGAGGAGATGGTTGGAGCTGTTGAAAGACTATGACATCACCATCTTGTTTCATCCAGGGAAGGACAATGTGGTGGCCGATGCTTTGAGTAGGAAGTCAGCCAGTATGGGTAGCCTTCCATATATTCCGGTCGGGGAGAGACCGCTTGCTTTGGATGTTCAGGCTTTAGCCAATCAGTTCATGAGATTGAATGTTTCTGAGCCCGACCGTGTTTTAGCTTATACAGTTGCCCGTTCTTTATTATTTGATCGTATTCGAGATCGGCAGTATGATGATCCTCATCTACTTGTCCTTAGGGACACGGTGCGGCACGGTGGTGCCAAGCAGGTTACAGTTGGTGATGATGGAGTTTTACGGATGCAAGGTCGTATTTGTGTGCCCAATATAGATGGACTTCGGGAGTTGATTTTAGAGGAGGCCCATAGTTCCCGGTACTCCATTCATCTGGGCGCCGCAAATATGTACCAGGATTTGCAGCAGCATTATTGGTGGAGGAGGATGAAGAATGATGTTGTGACGTATGTATCTCGGTGTTTGAATTGTCAGCAGGTTAAGTACGAGCATCATAGATCTGGTGGATTGTTTTAGTAGATTGAGATTCCTGAGTGGAAGTAGGAGTGTATAACCATGGATTTCATTGTTGGACTACCACAGACTCAGAGGAAATTTGATACAGTATGCGTTATTGTGGATAGGCTGACCAAGTCAGTGCATTTCATTCCTTTGGTAGTTTCCTATTCTTCGGAGAGATTGGCAAAGATCTACATTAGGAAGATTGTTCGTCTTCATGGTGTGCCCGTGTCTATTATTTCTGATCGAGGTACGCAGTATACCTCACATTTCTGGAGGGAAATTCAACGTGAGTTGGGCACGCGGGTCAAGTTGAGCACATCTTTTCATCCTTAGACGGACGGACAATCCGAACGTACTATTCAGATTTTGGAGGATATGCTCCGTGCCTATGTCATTGAATTTGGAGGTTCTTGGGATCAGTTCTTGCCATTAGCTGAGTTTGCCTAAACAATAGCTATCAATCGAGCATTCAGATGGCTCCCTATGAGGCCTTATACGGTAGGCGATGTCGGTCACCGGTCGAACGGTTTGAGCCGCGAGAGGTTCGGTTGTTGGGTACAGACTTAGTGCATAATGCCTTGGATAAGGTTAAGATTATTCAGGATAGACTTCGTACGGCTCAATCCAGGAAGAAGAGTTATGCCGACCGCAAAGTTCGTGATGTGGCATTCATGGTCAGAGAGCGGGTGTTGCTTCGGGTGTCGCCCATGAAGGGCGTGATGAGATTTGGGAAGAAGGGCAAGCTAAGCCCTAGGTACATCAGTCCTTTTGAGATCCTTGATAGAGTGGGAGAGGTGGCTTACAGACTTGCGTTGCCACCGAGTTTATCAGGTGTGCATCTAGTGTTTCATGTGTCTATGCTTCGTAAGTATCATAGCGATCCATCCCATGTGTTATACTTCAGCAGTGTCCAGTTGAACAAGGATTTGACCTATGAGGAGGAGCTGGTAGCTATTCTAGACCGACAGGTTCGTTAGTTGAGATCGAAGAGTTATCCTTTGATTCGTGTTCATTGGAGAGGTCAGCCTGCCGAGGTAGCTACCTGGGAGTCTGAGTCCGATATGCGGAGCCGGTATCCCCATATTTTCCCCGATTCAGGTACTTTTCTATGTCCGTTCGAGGACGAACGTTTGTTTTAGAGGTGGAGAATGTGATGACCCAAAAAGTCATCTCTCGTTTTATAAGTCAAAATTGTGTTCTGAGGCCTTGAAAACCTCCTTTTGTCTCACCTCGTTTTGCGTGCATAATCCGAGCGTATATCCAAAAATATTTTATATGAAAAATTGAGAAAAATGCTAAGTTTGCCTTTAAAATTGAATTTAAGTTGACTTCGGTCAATATTTTGGGTAAACGGACCCGAACCTGTGATTTGACGGCCCCGGAGGGTCCGTAGGAAAATATGGGACTTGAGCGTATGCTCGAATGGAATTTCGAGGTCCCAAGCCCGAGAAATGAATTTTTGAAAGAAATTGTTTAATTGAAATTATAAGTGTTTTTGGAAATTTGGCTATATTTGAAATTTATGGTATCGGGCCCGTATTTTGATTTCGGAGCCCAGTACAGGTTTAATTTAGTATTTGAGTGATGCCTGTAAAATTTGGTAAGAAATGGAGGTCAAATGACGTGATTCGGACTCGTAGTTGTGAAATTTGAAACTTTGAAAGTTATTGAGATTTTTATGCTAAATTCGTTGTTTAAGCTGTTATTTTGGTGATTTGATCGCACGAGTAAGTCCGTAAGATATTTTTAGGGTGGTGTGCATGTTTGGTTTGGAACCCCAAGGGCTCGGGTGAGTTTCAGATAGGCATCGGGGTGTTTTGGACTTAGAAAATCTGGTGTGAGATTGTTGTATCTGGTGTATGTGATTTTATGCTATGCGAACGCTTGGTAACCCACGCGAACGCGAAGAGAAAACGGGGAAGGGTCCTGGGTTACTCTATGCGAACGCATAGACCATGACGCGAACGCAGAGCACTGGGTGGGTGCTCTACGCGAACGCGTCTGGTCATACGCGAGCGCACATGCTTAAGTTGGGAACTGGGGGATGGGGGATCGAAACCCTATGCAAACGCGGCCAAAGGAACACGAACGCGAAGGTTAGGGGGAGTACACTTTCGCATACGCGTAGGGTGACTCGCGAACACGAAGGCCAACAGGGCCACTGCTACGCGAACGCGACAGACCTCACGCGAACGCGTAGAAGGTATATCTAGTGTTTTAAAACAGTAGCAAAAACGGGAATAGACCATATTTTCATATCTCCTTCCATAGAATCCGACCTTGGGCGATTTTTGAAGAGGGATTTCATCACCAAATCATAGGTTCGTGTTTTTAAACTCGTTTCCTTCATTTTCTATTAACACCCATTAGGATTTTAGGCCTACATCTTGTTCTTTAAGGGTAGAAATTAGAGATTTTGCAAATTTAGGAATTTAGACCTCGATTTGCGGTCGGATTTCGAAACTAATTACATATTCAGTCTCGTGGGTGAATGGGTGATCGAGTTTTGGTCCGACCTCGTGTTTTAACCAAGCGGGCCCGAGGTCGTTTTTGACTTTTTGGTAAGAATGATAGAAAACCTATAATTAAGCATTGGGGTTGAATTATTTAGCATTTATTGATATTGTTAAGTTAATTATGTTTAGATTCAATTGAATTAGAGGCGAATTCGAAAGGGAAAGCGGTAATTGAGGCTTGAGTTTGGCCTTGGAATCCGAGGTAAGTGTTTGGCTTAACCTTAGCTTGAGGGAATAAGTATTGTGTCTTATTAATGACATGTTAGTGTCATGTTCAACGTATAGGTGTGGTGACTAGTATCTATACGTTGGTGTCAAGAATGCCCGTGAGTCGAATATTGTGATTTATGTGATTTTTCATTAAACATCATCTGAGTTTAACTTGATATTCATCCATGTTGGTGGTAATTCCTTGATATTGATCATTGTTGAGTATTGGTTCCAGTTGAGAATTATTACATGAAGTTAAGTAACTAAGTGAGATTGATTATAGCTGTTTCCCTTGCGGGGATAATATTGATTCTACTGTTGACTCCCTTGCCGGGGCGTTATGTTTTTTATTATTGTTTATATTGTTGATTTCCTTGCCGGAGTTCTGTTATTGATTTGTTTGGGTGAGGAAGAGTGTTAAAGCACGAAGGGTGATGCTGTGCATGATATTGTGAGTGAGATTAAAAGCACGAAGGGTGATGTCGTGCCATGATTATGAGAGAGTAAAAGCATGAAGGGTGATGCCATGCCGTTTTTATTGATTTATGGTGAGGATGAGAGTAAAAGCACGAAGGGTGATGCCGTGCACTTGCTTTTGTGTTACTATTTCTGTGGTATTGAGTTGATATTTATTTTGTTGCTTTACTTCATTATTTTTATCACTTGATATTCCCTCCCCTCAACATGTTTCCCCTTTCCTTTGAATTTAGCTTCATATTTCCTGTTATTATTATCGTTTTTCGTATATGACTAAACTGCACAGGTTTATTTGGCTATCGTGTCCTAGCCTCGTCACTACTTCGCTGAGGTTAGGCTCGACACTTACTCAGTACATGGGGTCGGTTGTACTGATGCTACACTCTGCACTTTTGTGCAGATCTCGGTACTAGACCTATGGACCCTAGATCGAGGTTGCTGCCTTCAGTCCAGTGGACACCCCGAGGTAGTCCTGCAGGCGTCCGCAAGCCTTGGCGTCACCTTCTATCCTATTTCTTTCCTGTTCTTATGTATTTCTGAGACAGATGTATTTTGTTTTGTTCAGACCACTATTTGTAGTATTCTTAGACAGTCTCTGAAATTGTGACACAATTTTCGGGAGTAGTTATTATGAATTTTGCAATAGTATTTAATTAAGTTGTTAGATTCTGTTTCTTCCGCACTTTTATTTCCGCTAATTTTGTACATCACATGTTAACTGTTAAGAATAAAGAAACAAGATAAAATAACCGGTAACGTTGGCTTGTGATAATAGGCTAAAATTGCATAGTTTAGAGTATTTCTACTCTAACTTAATGATGCTTCACTGTCTTAAGTGTGTTAAAAGATGATAAATTGGCTCTAATGGTGATTTTTGTGTTTCACAGGAGTACAACACACTAATGAGGACTTATGATGGTGTTCCAGGAAAAATTGAAGAAGAACAGGCCATGAGGTATTTTCTGGGCGACTTGAAGGCTAAAGATTCATCGAGGCAGTGAGAAACCTCATTAGCGCGGGCTGTAGCGCGACATTAGCGCGCCCGCGCTAGTTCAGCATAACGAGGCAGTGGAGAACCCCATTAGCGCGGGCTGTAGCGCGACCTTAGCGCGCCCGCGCTAGTCAAGATTTCCTGAGGCAGTACATAACTCCACTAGCGCGGGCTGTTAGCGCGTGATTAACGCGCCCGCGCTAGTCTAGGCGTGGAAAATAAAAGCTGAGGGTTATTTTCGGAAGTTCAAGGCCAATCCACTCAACTTATAAAAGGTTCAATTCTTCCAAAGGAGTAGTTTATCAAGGTTTAGAGTTTAGAACAAGAAAAGTAAGGGCAATAGGCAAGGAGGCAATTGGGGCATCAATCCATATCTCCTTCTTTTGTGATTTTACCCTTGATCATGAATTCATTTGTAGTTTTTATCATTGTTATGAGTAGCTAACTTTTCTAATCTAAGGTTTTGGTGGAACCCGTTGGGGGATTAACTTATTGTGATATTAATATAGTTTTGGTTGGTTGTTAATCTCTATTTGTTCAACTACGTTCTTGTTGTAGTTGGTTGAAGGGCCCTCAATTAGCTGTGCTTATTTATTATGTATCTACTTGAGAGAGAGTGCATATTTAGGTAGTTGTTTGAATAACATCACTCCCGGAGTATAGGCGAGAGTCATAACCGAGGGTTTAGAGGTTGGATTAGAGATAACGATACCTCGGGTGCAATCTAAAGTGAACTGTAATGCAATCTAGCTAGCGTAACTTGAGAGAGTGCGTCTAGTAAATTATCATAATTACTTGAGAGAGATTTATGATAACTGGAGTGTTCATGATTTATAGAGACAACTAAGTCAAAATTATAGGAAGTATACAAGAAGGAATTTCACCAACGGGGGAAACCATATCCTTAGACCTTTATTCCAATTGTTTAAACCTTATTGTTAGTCAATCTTTAGTTAATTATTTCTGTTCAGCTGTAGTAGTAGAAACAACACAAAGTGATATTCATAACTTTTGAGAAAGTTGATTATTGAGAATTTAGTAATCTAACAACAACAGTTGATACGTTGTGGGATTCGACTCTGGGCAAAATACCCGAATTATATTTGCAACGCCCGCTTAGTCTTTTAGTAGACATAGTTGAGCGTGTTTGGCGTCGTTGCCGGGGCATTAACGGTATTATCAAGTGTATTTGAAGGAAAATACGAAAATTCCTAAGTATAGTCAATTTTCTTTGATTTCATACATATATTGAATTTCTAACGTTTGTTAAACCGGTGGTACAGGTGCATGCCTAGAAACTCTTCGAGAACTGGTGACGTATTTGAAGCATTGCCAGACCCCGAAAAAGTTTTCAAGGCCTTGAACAGGGCCAATCGGAGAAGCAAAAAACAACCACACATAGAACCAGACATGGTAGAGTTGAACGGCAGAGACAACATTAATGTTGGGGATGGTGCGTTGACCCAGATGCACGGATTGCAGTGCCTGAGGTACCCGTTGTACCTGAGGCGCCATTATACGACTGGGCACAACCCACAACAGACAACTTGGCAACCGCGATTTTGGTCCCTCAGATTGAAGCAGAGTCCTTCAGATTACAAACAATATGTTGCACTTGTTGCAGAATAAGGGGCTATTTTCGGGGTCATACGTTGAGGATCCCCAGCAGCATTTAAAGAACTTTCTGTCCATCTGCAAGACCCAGAGGCAGCCGAATGTTACTCCGGAGGCATTAAGACTGTTATTGTTTCTGTTCTCGGTGACAAGAGTTTCCCAGACTTGGCTCAACTCCCTCCCTATCAACTCTAATCCAACATGGGAGGAGTTGGTCAAGTGATTTCTGATTAAATTTCATCCACCAAACAAGACAACACAACAGATTGATGAGATCATAAGCTTCAGGCAGAAGCCCATGGAGACACTACAGGAGACATGGGAACGGTTTAAAGGGATGTTGGTTATCTGTCCTCACCATGGTATTCCTGAGCAAATGTTGGGGCAACGATTTTATATGGGTCTAGCTGATGGTGTAAAGGCCAATGTTGATGCTTCAGCTGGTGGAGCATTCCTTAGAAAGACATGGAGAGAGTGCCAGATTTTACTTGATACAATGGCACATAATTCAGGATGGACAACCAGGGGTGCTCCTATTACCCCCGTTGTTCACTCAGTGCCATTAGATCCATCCAACACTATGGCTGAGAACATGGCTACTTTGACGACACAAATGAGTATTCTTACGAAAAATATAGAGGGTTCGGGGATAAAGCAGCAATTTCATATTGTGGATACTACCAATGGGGGCTTATGCACATCTTGCATTAGTCAACCAATTGGTAATCAGTGGAATGCAGATTGTGATCACACTCCTTACCCAGAAAATATGAATTATGTGTCAAACTATGGAGGCCAGAGACATGGAGGACAGAACTGGGGTCAGCAAGTTCAGCAGTATAGACCGCCTCATCAGCAACAGAACAATGGAAACATGGGTTCCATGAGACCTCATGGTAATGTGTCACCTTATCAAAGGCCACAAGGTTATAACAATCAAAATCAACAGCAAGCGTAACACCCTCCTCATCAACAACATGGGGGAAGGCAAGAAGATGGGTTTTCCAGGCTTGAAATGATGATGCAACAGGTGATTGGGTCGACTGCCAAAATGAGTTAGAGAGTAGATGCACATGAGGCAACTATTAAAAATATTGAAGTGCAGTTGGTCCAGATATCTATGTCAGTCAACAGTTGTCCTCTTGGGACTTTACCTGCAGACACTCAGGTGAATCCTAAGGACCAGTGCCCGAAGCAGATGATGGCAGTGAGTCTCCGCAATGGCAGGGACTTAGACTTGGAACAAGAGTTGGCCCGTGAAAGCAGGCATGCAGAGACACTAGTACCAGTGCCAATCAAAATTGATCATTCCACAAACTTGACTAAGGTAACAGTGCAAACTGCTGAAGGAGAACCCAGTGGGCAGAGTGAGGCTGAAAAGGAAGTGGAGATAACCCCAGAGCCAGTAGTTGAGGTGGTAGTTGAGAAAGAAAAATCCCAAATCACTGGGAAGAAGAGACCACCAACACCATTCCCTCAAAGGTTGGCAAAATACCAAAAGGATGAGCAGTACAAAAAGTTCTTGGATATGCTGAAGCAGATACATGTAAACATTCCTCTGATTGATGCTCTGAAAGAGATGCCCGGGTATGCGAAGATGATGAAAGACATGATGTCCCGGAAGTTTGATTTCTAAGACTTAGCGACTGTGACTCTGACTCAGACTTGCAGTGTTGTGGTAACACGACCAATTGCAGAAAAGTTGTCTGATCCAGGGAGTTTTACAATTCCCTGCACCATTGGCAATTTTGCTTTTGCCAAAGCACTGTGTGATTTAGGGGACAACATTAATCTAATGCCCCTGGCCATTTATAAGAGACTGGGTATTGATAGAGCCAGACCAACTTCCATGTTGCTGCAGCTAGCTGATAGGACGGTGAAGAGACTGTCGGGTATTCTGGATGATGTTTTGGTGCAAGTGGGGAAGTTTGTGTTCCCTGTTGATTTATTGATACTAGAATTTCGAGTGGATGAGGAGATTCCCATAATCATGGGAAGGCCATTTTTGTCCACAGGCAGAGCCCTCATTGATTGTGAGACTGGGGAGCTCAAGATGAGGCTTAATGATGAAGATATCACATTCAATGTGCAAAAATCTATGAGGCGACCGAGTGAGTTCGCCAACTGTTCTCTAATTGATGTTGTGGATGTGATAGTGGAGGAAGATGATGTGTCCTTAACTATTGAGGACCCCCTTGCTGCATGTTTAAGAAATTTAGATGAGGAAAATAGGGAGGAATTGGCAGAGTGGGTGTTAGCACTTGAAGGTAAAGGGTTTTGGCCGAGGGATCTCGAGTTTGAACCATTGCACTTAGAGAAAAGAGAGAGCCCGCCAGCCAAGCCCTTTGTGGAAGAACCACCCAAACTAGAGTTGAAACCATTGCTAGCCCATCTTAGGTACGCATTTCTAGGCCCTAATTCTACGCTACCTGTTATTATCTCATCAAGTTTGTTAGATGTGTAGGAAAATCAGTTATTACAGGTACTCTCTAAGTGCAAGACTGCAATTGTATGGACCATGGTAGATATCAAAGGGATCAGCCCAGCGTATTGCATGCACAAGATACTCCTGGAAGAGAGACACAGACCTTCCAAGGAACACCAATGGCGCTTGAATCCAAACATGAAGGAGGTGGTGAAGAAAGAAATCATCAAGTGGTTAGATGCGGAAATCATTTTTCCCATCTCTGACAGCAACTGGGTTAGCCCAGTGCAATGTGTTCCGAAAAAGGGTGGCATGACGGTTGTAAAAAATGACAAAAATGAGTTGATATCTACAAGAACCATCACGGGCTGGAGAATATGCATGGATTACATAAAGCTAAACCTTGCCACCCGAAATGACCACTTCCCACTCCCCTTCATTGATCAGATGCTCGACAGGCTGGCAGAGAGGTCTCAATTTTGCTTCCTGGACGGGTACTCGGGGTACAACCAGATTTCAATTGCCCCGGAAGACAGGGAAAAAACCTCCTTCACATGCCCCTATGGGGTGTTTGCCTTCAGGAGGATGCCATTCGGCCTCTGCAATGCACCTGCCACATTTCAACGGTGCATGATGGCCAAATTCACAGACATGGTGGAAGATATCATGGAGGTATTCATGGATGATTTCTCAGTAGTGGGAAATTCATTCGATGAGTGATTAACAAATCTGACCCGTGTACTCAAGAGGTGCATCGAGACGAACCTTGTGCTTAACTAGGAGAAGTGTCATTTCATGGTACAAGAAGGGATCGCCTTGGGGCACTTGGTGTCGAGTAAAGGAATTGAGGTGGACCGAGCGAAAGTAGATGTGATTGAAAAGCTCCCACCTCCCACATCAGTCAAAGCTATACGTAGCTTCCTTGGGCATGCCGGTAACTACTGGCAATTCATCAAAGACTTCTCCAAGATCGCTAACCCCCTCTGTAAGTTGCTTGAAAAAGATAACTCCTTTGTGTTTTCTGATGATTGCAGGGTGGCATTTGAGAAGCTTAAGAAGAGTCTAGTCACGGCACAAATTATCGTTGCACCCGACTGGGAGCAACCGTTTGAACTCATGTGCGATGCCAGTGACTATGCAATGGGAGCCCTGTTGGGTCAGCGCAAAGATAAAATAATGCACCCAATTTACTACGTAAGTAGGATCTTGAGTGGAGCTCAGCTGAACTACACGGTGACCGAAAAGGAGATGTTGGCAGTCATTTTTGCCTTTGACAAGTTCAAGTCTTACTTGATCGGGTCAAAGGTGATTGTGTACACTGATCACGCAGCCATCAGATACTTGGTTGAAAAGAAAGAGTCTAAGCCGCGCCTAATTCGTTGGGTGTTGCTTCTTCAAGAATTTGACTTAGAGATTCGTGACCGCAAGGGCACGGAGAACCAAGTCGCTGACCGCCTGTCACGTCTAGAAGGTGCTGAGAATGCAATTGAATCTGAGGATATTCTGGAAACCTTTCCAGATGAGCAGCTGCTAGCCACGAGTGTGGAGGATGTGCCATGGTATGCAGACATTGAAAACTACATGGCAAGTGGTATTGAACCTTACGAACTCTCTTCTGTCCAAAAGAAAAGGTTTTATCGTGATTGCCGAAATTACTATTGGGATGAACCTAATTTGTTTAAAATATGCATTGATAACATGATCCGGAGGTGTGTCCCCGAGATAGAGCAATTTTCTGTTTTGCAGGCTTGTCACGCATCACCATATGGAGGACATTTTGAAGGAGTTCGGACAACAGCTAAGGTGTTAGAGGCCGGATTCTACTGGCCAACTGTGTTCAAAGATGCTCACCAATGGGTGAAGGGATGTAACGAATGTCAAAGGACGGGGAACATATCCCGTCGTCATGAGATGCCCATGAACCCAATTCAAGAAGTGGAGGTGTTTGATGTATGGGGGATTGACTTCATGGGGCCCTTTGTCAGCTCCTATGGCAATAAGTACATACTTGTTGCTGTAGACTACATGTCCAAATGGGTAGAAGCTGCAGCTTTCCCCACCAATGATGCAAGAGTGGTGGTGGGGTTCTTGAAGAAAAATATATTCACCAGATTTGGGATCCCAAGGGCCATTATTAGTGACGGAGGCACTCACTTTTGCAATCGTGTCTTCCAGAAGCTACTAGCCAAATATGATGTGCACCACAAGGTGGAAACCCCTTATCACCTTCAGACGAGCGGGCAGGTTGAAGTATCCAACCGTGAAATCAAGAGTGTGCTGACCAAAACAGTAAACGCCACAAGAACTGACTGGGCAAAAAAGCTTGACGATGCACTCTAGGCCTATAGGACTGCATTTAAAACGCCAATTGGTATGTCTCCGTACAAGTTGGTATTTGGTAAGGCCTTTCACCTGCCTGTGGAGCTAGAACATCGAGCGTGGTGGGCAATAAAGCAGTTGAACATGAATCTCGATGCTGCGGGAGAAAATCGAGTCACAGAGTTGCATGAGTTTGAAGAGTTCAGATATTAAGTATTTGAGAGCACAAGGCTATATAAAGAGAGAATGAAGAGGTTACACGACAAAAACATTGTGGACCAAAATTTCAAACCCGGAGACAAAATATTGCTCTACAATTCCAGATTGAGATTTTTTTCGGGTAAGCTCAAGTCCCGATGGTTTGGACCATTCAAAGTGGTCGAAGTGTTTCCTTCTGGTGCTGTGGAAATTGCTGCGGAAGATGGGTCTAACGCCTTCAAGGTCAATGGACAAAGATTGAAAATGTATGTGGGGATGAATGAAACCAGTGAGCTGTATGTGGTGCATCTTTTTGAACCTCAGAGGTTGAGCGAGCCTTAATTGCACTCATGTTGCATCGTGTCGCGACGTTAAATCAGGCGCTTCGTGGGAGGCAACCCATTGATTGTTGTACTCGTCGTGCCGCGACGTTATATCAAGTGTTGGTTGGGAGGCAACCCAATAGTTATAGTGTTTATAGTGTAGGTACTAAAATATGCAGGTGTGAGAGAAAAAGGGTGTGAAAAATACCCTAAAGAAAGAATAAAATAAAAGCATAAGGCTGAGGACGCCTGGACTAGCGCGCCCGCGCTCAGCACGCGCTAGAGGTTGCGCTAGTCGGGTTTCTCACTGTCCCAGGTAAAGCCCACTAGCACGGCAACGCTAAGCTTGTGCTAGTGAGATTTCTCACTGTCCCTGGACCCCTGAGACTAGCACGCCAACGCTAAGCCAGCGCTAGTCCGTCTCGACAACAGGTACCATGCCTCCACGAAAGCGCCAAGCCACCGGAGCCTCCTCCAGCCGCCCGGCAAGAGCTTCCACCGGGGGATGGCCTCGCAAAATAATTGACTCCAGGCCTTTCAATAGCCAAAAGTTCATCTCCGCAAAGGCCCAAGACCGGTTCAATTAAAAGGAGGATAAAACGCTCGTCCCTGAGCAAGCCATGGATATTAACGCACTCAGGATAAATTGTCCTAATATGGCTGAGGAGCTAATACGACGACGCTTGGATGTGTTTCTGAAGAGCCTGATGAGGCAAATTCCATGCTTGTCTGGGAGTTTTATGCCAATGCTCCAGAACATAAGAACCTTGTGGTAACAGTGCGGAAAAGGCCCGTCAATGCTTCCATAGAGAATATCCGGTCAGTGTACAAGCTACCTCCTCTAGCGGAGGGCTATGTGGAGTGGTACCAGACATATCGTGGAAAAAATACTCCCTGGGATACGTTCACCCCGACCATCTGTCAACCGAGAGTCACATTGAAGTGGTATAAATATGGAAACAAATTCCACTCCTCGGCCCTCAAGTTTGAGGCCAAATGCTGGTTGTACTTGATCAACAGCCGCCTCTTGCCTTCCAAGAACCTTTCAGAGGTGAACATCCCTCGAGGGTGTTTGATTTGGTGCTTCATGGCTAATGCACTTGTCGATGTGGCCGAGGTGATTTATGACGAGATGTTTACACGCATGAAGGTCCAACAGTATGGATTCTTCTACCCTTCGCTCGTCACTTGTTTGTGCAGGCAGGCTGATGTGTCTGGTGACTTTGCTATAGATGGCCGGGTGCCTGTGGTGCACCCCTTCATAGTTGATAGAGTCACTACGGGCAAGGATGTGGTGGTGGCGGCTGAGGACTTGATAGGGCAGGACTCTGAGGATGATGAAGCGGAGGAGGAGCCACATCATGGTGAGGATGATGCTGAGCACATGGAGGAGGAGCAGCCCGCTCAGGCGCGGGCTGCAGATATTGGAGGCACGTCTGGGGCTAGTAGGGGACAACAGTTAGACCACCTAGAGTAGAATGTGGCTGGGATGAGGACCTCGATGACTGAACTGGGGACCCGTGTTGATGATATGGCCACCCAACAGAAGAATTCTGAGAAGAGGATTATGGGTTGGATCCGCGCCCTGGGTCGTGCGTGCAACGTGGACTCAGGCATCATCTCCGACCAGGATTGAGCTGTCAGGGAAGTCCCCTTTCCTTACTCTGTATTTTAATTGGCCATAAGGACATGTCCTCATTATAAGTGTGGGGTGGGGGAAGGATTCCCTGTTTGTGTATGTTGTATAATTGTTATTTGTCTACTTTAGTTTTTGTGGAACTTAGTAGAAATGTAGTTTTTACGTTTTCTTTTAGTAGTTTGTTTTAGTTGTTTTTGTTTTGGTTGTACATAGGGGATAATCAATCAAGTCGTCTTGGCCCGATGACAGATCCATTCGACGGGGTTCGTCCAAGTTGATAGAGAAAAAAAGAAAAAAGAATCAGAAAATTTAGTGGACTTTTCCTGATGACGGACTTCTTAGGCAGTTTTCTTGAGGGAAGTTAGTCCAAAGAAAACACCAAAAAAGATTTTTTATTTATTTTCTTTTTAGGTAGTGTAGTAACTCCCCCTTGGTTTTTCTTTTGACCGCGGTTCTTTTTCAAGAGTTTAGTTTGAACCGGGTATAGCTAGCTTCTTCTTTTATTTTTTTAGTTGTTAGGAATCTTTTGGGCAAGGTGTTGAATGATAAAATGCAACCCTTAGCGTGTTACACCCGAACACCAAAAATCTTAGAGTGTGACACTTAGGCTCAACTGTTGACTCTTGTAGAATGCCTTAATGGTGCATGTTGTAACTAACTTAAAGGCTCAATGGAGTATTTTGATGAACCAATTTGGATTGAATTATGTGCCATGTGTGTGTGAGGTATTTTGCATCTTATTCTATGTCTGCATTTTGGTACCTAGAACTTTCCCCGTGTGTGTACAAATCGAAATAGAAGTTTGTTTAGTCTTAGAAGAGATATAGGCATTTCTTTGTTAAACCAGACACAAATATGTACCCACCTGAATGTAATTGACCATAGTTAACCCCGTTGAGCCTATAAGCCTGTTCTTTGATAACCACATGATGAACCATACTCAATTGTTTGAATAGCCTGTTTGTTTGAACCCTGTACCTCCCATGAGCACTTGAATTGTTAGCTGATATGTAAAAGTCAAAGTGTGGGGTGGTGGTTTGTCTTGTTAGGAAAATCAAGGAAATAGAATGAAAGGTGCAAAAGTGTGAAAGAAAAAAAAAAAGAAAAAAAATGCAAGAGTGAAGGCCACTTAGAGAAAAAAAAAAGAAGAAGAAAAAGGAGGACAATAAATAAATGTAGTCCTTGATGATTAGTGGTGTGAAAAAGAAAGTTGCACCTATGAATAGTGGGGTACTTATGAAGCAAAGTGTGGTGAAAGTTCTGGCCAAGCATGAAAATGGGCTGAATGTTAATGTAATTGTATTAAAAGTGCTTAGGGAGGTTAGTCACTATACCAAAATGTATCCTACCCGTCCCTTAGCCTACAGTACAACCAACTAAAGAACTATTGATCTTAGACTGAATAAACTCAATTAGTAGAGTATTACACTACGGGTAAGCCTATGGTGTATCTGTGTGGCATATGAATGTTCTTTTTGAAAGTGAGTGAATTCTGTCGATTTAAAGTTCCTGTTGTTCTTAATATTATCTTTTGTGGAACTACTCTCATTTGTGTGATGTGAGGGCACGTGATTCATAAAGAAGAGGTAAGTCTTGACCTCCTTGTAGAGTATCTTGAGGAAGTAAGAGTATGGCATGGCATTTGAGAGTCGCCACTTGAGGCATAGATGTTACACTGCTAGATTTAATGCTTGCAAAATATTTGTGGTGTGACACCGTAGGGAAGTGTTTGATGCAAAGAACCCTTGAAGGATGTAGTGGATTGCTCGAGGACTAGCAATGAATTAAATGTGGGGTGTTGATAATAGGCTAAAATTGCAATAGTTTAGAGCAGATTTATGCTCTAACTTAATGATGCTTCACTGTCTTAAGTGTGTTAAAAGATGATAAATTGGCTCTAATGGTAATTTTTGTGTTTCACAGGAGTACAACACACTAATGAGGACTTATGGTGGTGATCCAGGCAAAATTGAAGAAGAATAGGCCATGAGGTATTTTCTGGGCGACTTGAAGGCTGAAGATTCATCGAGGCTGTAAGAAACCTCATTAGCGCAGGCTGTAGTGCGACATTAGCGCGCGCGCGCTAGTTCAGCATAACGAGGCAGTGAAGAACCCCATTAGCGCGACCGTAGCGCGACCGCACTAGTCCGGATTTCCTGAGGCAGTACATAACTCCACTAGTGTGGGCTGTTAGCGCGTGATAAGCGCCCGCGCTAGTCCAGGCGTGGAAAATAAAAGCTGAGGGTTATTTTCGGAAGTTCAAGGCCAATCCACTCAACCTATAATAGGTTCAATTCGTCCAAATGAGTAGTTTATCAAGGTTTAGAGTTTAGAACAAGAAAAGTAAGTGCAAGAGGCAATAGGCAATAGGCAATAGGCAAGGAGGCAATTGGGGCATCAATCCATATCTCCTTCTTTTGTGATTTTACCCTTGATCATGAATTCATTTGTAGTTTTTATCATTGTTATGAGTAGCTAACTTTTCTAATCTAAGGTTTTGGTGGAACCCGTTGGGGGATGAACTTATTGTGATATTAATATAGTTTTGGTTGGTTGTTAATCTCTATTTGTTCAACTACGTTCTTGTTGTAGTTGATTGAAGGGCCCTCAATTAGCTGTTCCTATTTATTATGTATCTACTTGAGAGAGAGTGCATATTTAGGTAGTTGTTTGAACAACATCACTCCCGGAGTATAGGCGAGAGTCATAACCGAGGGTTTAGAGGTTGGATTAGAGATAACGATACCTCGGGTGCAATCTAAAGTGAACTGTAATGCAATCTAGCTAGCGTAACTTGAGAGAGTGCGTCTAGTAAATTATCATAATTACTTGAGAGAGATTTATGATAACTGGAGTGTTCATGATTGATAGAGACAACTAAGTCAAAATTATAGGAAGTATACAAGAAGGAATTTCACCAACGGGGGAAACCATATCCTTAGACCTTTATTCCAATTGTTTAAACCTTATTGTTAGTTAATCTTTAGTTTATTATTTCTGTTCAGTTGTAGTAGTAGAAACAACACAAAGTGATATTCATAACTTTTGAGAAAGTTGATTATTGAGAATTTGGTAATCTAATAGCAACAGTTGATACGTTGATTCCCTGTGGGATTCGACTCTAGGCAAAATACCCGGATTATATTTGCAACGCCCGCTTAGTCTTTTAGTAGACATAGTTGAGCGAGATCAGCTTGCCTAGCGGGTTCAACGTTAGGCACCATCACGATCCCGATGATGGGAAATCTGGGTCGTGACAAAATCAATTTTAAGTTTAATATAGTAATCTTCTCGAGGAATATGTATAGTGAAAGACTATTTAGTGTCAAAGTATTTAAGTATTATTTCTGGTAAAAGATGTTGGTATCATCTTATGTGGAGTAAAAATGGAAAAACGTTTGCTTTTATCAGAGAACATAACTATCAAAAACTTATTTAGTTGATCCACGTATTCTTTTTTGTTTGCCAAGATATCTCTTTCCATCGTGTATTTTCACAACTTACATTTTTACTCGGTGATGAAAATGTTTTTCTATATGTTGGTCTTGTTTCCCAAGTTAACTATATGTTGGTCTTATCCGAAACTCTCCCGAGCCCCTCGGGACCTCAACCAACAATTCCCACAAGTCATATATCAACCTCGGATTCAAGCCTAAGAACGCAGGAATTTTCAAGAATTCATATTTGACGCCGAAACACGTCTAAACTTATCCGAATGACCTCAAATTTTGCACACATGTCACAAATGACATTTCGGACCTGCTACCGCTCTCGGAGTTCCATTCCGAGTCCGATATCAAAATTCCACCTATCGGCCGAAATCGCCGAAATTCTAACATCGCCAAAATACCTCAAATCACCCTACGGACCTCCAAATTCAATTCCGGACGCACGCCTAAGTCCAAAATCATCATACGAAGCTGTTGGCGTTAACCAAAACTCATTCCGAGGTCGTTTACTCAAAAGTCAAACCTCCGGTCAACTTTCTTCATTTAAGCTTCAAAATTTGAAAATCCTCTCCCAATTCGACTCCGGATTATCCGGAAACGGAATCTAACCGCGCACACAGGTCCATATACATAATGAGGAGCTGATTACGGTCTTATACCACCTAACGAAGCTTAAACTCTTAAAACGACCGGTCTGGTCGTTACATCATCTCTCTATTTGTTTAATCTTTTAGACAAAAATGAAATATAGTTTATCCAAATTTCAAAAGATTGTGCTTAATTTTCTACACTTGTCTATCTTAGATCGTGATTCATGTCAACTTGGAAAACATACTTGCATCTTGTCTTCCTACTCAAGAAAATAGGAGAGTTCAGAAGAAAAATATGCATCTCATTACAATGGATATGCATATATGATCAGACAAGATTACAAATGTTCACATTTGACAGATGTAGCAACATGTTAATAATAAAATAATAGAAGACCATCAACCATCTTACTGAATGTATTTAGTTGGCTCAATCAGGCCCATGTATCTAGCTGTGAAGTGTTTTTGGGTTGTCTGCGCCAAAGCTATAGATTAGTTTTTGTATATGGGCAGACACCATCAAGCAGTATTGCTACTTTTGTAACTTTTTTTTTGCATCTTCTTGATGCCTTTTAATGATAATTCCCTTACTTCATCGGGAAAAAAGGACCATAGGAGTTGGTTTAGCCTTGTTCTACCAAAAACTTCAAATATCGGTCCATAGCGTGATATTACAATGAGTAAAGTTGTTAAAATGAGACATGGTAGAACAAAATTCACGTTGGAAAAAGTCGTCTCTGAAGTCCTACAGTCTCTACCATTTTGATGGAGCTCCTGATTCATGAGGGCTTAGGGAAAAAGTTTGCACAATCCAAATAGTTTATAGTACTAACTAGTTGGGATGAAGCTTAGTCATATGATACTTTGCGATAAGTCTTAATCTGTGTAGAGATCTGTATGTAATCAAGTAGAAAATTAGAGGACCGCTAGTATGGAGAAACCCAAATTATTAAGTATTTGAATGGACATTGATGAATCATAGAGTTGGCTCCAACTAGTTTATGATTGAGGTACAATTGTGGATCAAAAAGGGAATGAGGTATAGTTGTCATTATTGTTGATTTTACTGTCTGGACCCTGCAATATATTTCATGTTCATGCGTTTTTAAGAAGGTTTGATTTTCACATCCTGTTAATTGGTTGAGTCATGAATTCCTCTTTTATCCATAGTCAGGATTTGAATTATAATCTTGCCTTCTCTGGACATAATTCTTGAGAAATTGAAAGTGTCTAAATGCTCTGCAATTTGCTTAGAAAAGAGCTTGTTTCTTTTGGACAATATTTTCTTCTTCAAAGCTAGCAAAATCAGATAGTACGTAATTCGGGTGGAGGAATAACAAAACAATGTGGTGCAAATATATTTTAAACTTGTAGTTCAACAAGCTTGAGACTAATCATATTGGTCCTTTTTTATCAGAAAAGTAATACTATTGGCCTTGTTAGTTTAGTAATTCAAAATTGTTTCTTGCTCCCACAGTCATGCAAAAATGTTGCTCTTGGCGTCGTTTCACCTGAAAATGTTGGTGAATGCATTCGTATGCAAGCTTCCCCAAGATCAGGTTGCTGCAGAAGACAAATTAGAGGTACCTCTCTTGTTTCACGTTTCTAAGAGTTGTTTGCATGCTTCTGTTTGTTATGACCATGTTTCTTATCACAATTTCACTTTAGTGCTCTTGGAATGTATGACATCTCATTCTTTACCAAGTTTATAGATTACTTCATGTATTGCACTATTTAGCTATATGTATTAGTAGTGATTAGTTGTTACTAAGACATTAGTTAGTTAGAAGTAGTTGTGGCATGAGGTAAGACACACGTGTGCCTATATATACATGTACATATCTTACACGTAATGTGAATATAGAGTATATTTTCCATCTCTCAAATATTTGTAGCTCTCTCTCTCTCTCGCATCCGTTTTCATGGAGCTCATCACAGAGCTCCATTGTTGCTCACTTTGAGCTCTCATCATCTTGATATGGTATCAGAGCACGGAAGCTCGTAATCCCCGAAATTCCAAATTTTCATATCTATTTTTTGTATTTGTCTTAATTTATTCGATAATTTCAATTTGCCCTAATTTCGAACAAAATATCGCGCAAGTCGGCAATTTGCCCTCAATTGTTCACATTCTCTCGTTCAATTTCACTTATGTTCTACTTTCTCTCGTTCAATTTCATCTCCTTGTTTTTAGATGGCTATTCTCGATCAGAGTGACCAGACTGATGTCAACATACATGCAAGTGCAGTTGCGGCGGCCGGTGGAGTTGCTAACGCTGGAGTTGACATTAACAGCCCTCTTTACCTTCATATAACCCTGTGCTATGCTGGTTTCTGCCCCTTTTAATGGAATTGGATATCGCTCATGGCGGCATAGTGTTATGCGAGCCTTATCCGTTAAGAACAAGGTTCTTAGTGTTTTTACTTGTAATAAGGTTTTGAATAATACTACTTTTTAAATAATTACAAATATATAAATTTTATTTTGAAAGTTTTGAGGAACTAATGTCCGAGTTCGCACCGGGAATTAGGCTCTGTTGCTCCGGACCTCACCATTGTTTTCAGGACGGATGGAGCATTATTTATATGCTCTTCAATTGTTCGATATATATGTAGGCTATAGCTATGTATGCATGCATCCATCTACGTGTAAGGCTATATTTGAAACTCAAAGGGAAGTTTAATTATTTACGGTTGAGGATAGTGGCGAAGCCAGAAATGTTTTTAAGAGTGTTCAAACGCAAAAGAATTAGAAAGAAATTCCCGACAAAGGGTGTTCAATATATATATTTTATACATCCAAAATCAGTATTTTACTTATATACACGGTGTACTTTTTCGTAATATTTCGGTGAAGGGTGGTCAGTTGACCACCCTTTATAAAAGGTGGCTTCGCCCCCGGTTGAGGAACATCCTTTTTCTAATAACTTTAAATTGTTTGGGGAAATCCTCGAATCTCATAACTTGAATGACAAGTTCCTCCCTTGTCTGGCAGTGGCAGCATCTATCTTTTAAGTCTACTAAATGAGCTTTCACTGCCCCCCGGCCTCTATCCTTAATTAAGAACTTAAGGTTAGGTATAGTTAAAGTTCTTCCAGAGTCGGAGACGAAGGCTGCTTTTCCTTCGATTAAGATTAAGGTATTAGTGTTTGTTCTAATATACGACAAAAGACGCATTTATCCACTTTGGGTCAAATAAGAGTCATGGTCGTTTTCCTTAGCTTAAAGGCAATACCTTACGAAATGAAGAGGCTTTTAATGGTCAAGTAATGTTTACTGCTCTACCATATGGGTATGAGCGCAAAATAAGTTGGCAAATAAATTCTTGGATTTCTTCATCCTGGCATTATCCTATGCTTCTTCATAGAAATTATGTCAAATGTCTCATCTCAAAATGTGTTAGAGAAAACATTGTCTATATTTCATGATCTCAAATTTGCTCCAGAAGAAGCATGATATTGTAAATTGCTCTACATGATTACTGTTACGCGGCGTCTTCCTGAGATTCTTTAGAAGGGCGACGTAAGACTAAGCTACCGATGTCAGGGTGGTTGTTGTCCGTCAAGTGAGGTCCCCGCCACACGCTAGACAAGATTGTCAGTGCCGTGTGGGAAAACCAATGCCAACAATTTGAGAGAACAGTAATGAGAATTGAATAAAATCTTGATTGCAATAATGAAAGCTATTACAAAAGAAGGCAACGCGGTGTCGAGGGGTAGAGACACCAGTACAGAGAATTGCTTGCTAGAAAGTTTTGAATGCTTGATACCCCCTAATAATGCTTAAAAAAAATAAACCAAAGTTACATGAGTAGACTAAACTACGCTAGAGAAACATAATGAAAGTA
>ML280961.1:25667-59059 GCA_005239495.1 Nicotiana undulata
CATCACCCCGGCCCTTTCCCACAACTATCCCAATACGCTCCACCTGAGTTGAGGCCAAGTAGTTGTGAGTAGCACCTGTATCTATCATCGCCCGAATGGGTTTGCCGTTTACCCTCAGTTCAACGAACATCAAGGTCCTCTCTTGCTTAGGGGGGTCCCTTTATTCGTCTTCTTTACCCCCTTCTTGGTGAATGGGCGGGGGTCTTTCTTCTTGCGGATACCAGCACTGGTTCCCGCTAATGCCTCTGAAACAGAACCCACAATGGCGTTGAACGCACCGACTGGTTTGGTATGTTCATCATCATATGTCCCATAATCATAAGCTTGATGGTCATTCATATGTGCATGTGGGCACTCATTATTCATTGTGGCCCACCGCAATGACGGCACCCTAAGGGTGGCTTTATCCCCCGGTCATTGTTGTTTGATGCAGAGTTGTTGTTGCCTAAGAAGGGAGCCTTAGATTTGCCTGCACTACGCTCTCCCCCACTTCTGTTAGGGCCACCATTGGTAGGCTGGCCTCCTTTGTAACCCGCTCGGACAGGCGGCTGCGGCCTATCCTTCTGAGTCT
The DNA here is from genome assembly GCA_005239495.1 of Nicotiana undulata. NCBI lineage: Eukaryota > Viridiplantae > Streptophyta > Magnoliopsida > Solanales > Solanaceae > Nicotiana > Nicotiana undulata. Next base: position 26,239 of record ML280961.1, read on the forward strand.
CCATTTGGTAGTCCCCAAGGCATTCCTCTTCTTGGATTGCCTTGGGAAGTGTATCTACCCTTTGTCTTTGCAGCTCCATGTGGGCATAAGGTTTCAACCCTTCCAGGAAAGTGAAGAGCTTGTCCTTGTCCCCCATGTCGCGAATGTTCAGCATGAGTGCAAAGAATTCTCGCACGTAGTCCCGCACCGATTTGGTCTGGCGGAGCTCCCGTAGTTTCCTCCTTGCATTGTACTCAATATTTTCGGGAAATAACTATAGGCGTATGGCTGCCTTCAGTTCCTCCCATGTCTCTAGAGCATCTTCACCGGCCCTGATGGCTTCGTACTTCACTCGCCACCAGAGCTTAGCATCACCCTGAAGATACATGGCAGCAGTTGTTACCTTCTTTGCTTCTTCTAGGCCTCCCACGGCGTCGAAATACAGCTCGATGTCGAAAATGAAATTTTCCACTTCTTTAGCATTCCTAGCCCCATTGTATGGCTTTGGCTCAGGAATTTTCAGCTTCTGTGCCAAGGGGGCGGGGTTCACAGCGCCCCCAATTTGATTTCCACCGCCTCGAAGAAAGCCTTGTAGAGCAGCATTGACAACGTTGAGTTGGCTTGTCAAGTTGTCTATAGTTTGCCGCATGGCAGTCATCCTGTCTGCCTCTTGTGCCCTGTGGGATAAATTCTCGGCGCGCTCCTATTGGAGGCCCTCGAATTTATCAAAACATTCAGCTGCCTCAGTAGCTGCCGTCTGCCGGTCTCCTTCAGAGTCGCGGCTCATGTTTCCTATGTCAACTTCGGCCTGGGCCATTCTGCAGTCCAGGTCGTCCAACCTTTGCAGTAGGTTGGTTTTTCGTTCCGGCACCGTATCCACAATGGGTCGTAGTACGTCAACCGTCTCCTCAAGGGACGCAATGCGGTCCCCCTGATTCACCATGGTCAGAAATGGTGGTAATGCCAATGTGTTTCTTCGTCTGATGTCGAGCCTAGGACCTGATACCAACTGTTACACGGTGCCTTCCTGAGATTCTTTGGAAGGGCGACATCTGGCTAAGCAACCGATGTCAGGGTGGTTGTTGTCCGCCAAGTGAGGTCCCCGCCACACGCTAGACGAGATTGTCAGTGCTGTGTGGGAAAACCAATGCCAACAATTTGAGAGAACAGTAATGAGAATTGAATAAAATCTTGATTGCAATAATGAAAGCTATTACAAAAGAAGGCAACGCGGTGCCGAGGGGTAGGGACACCAGTACAGAGAATTGCTTGCTAGAAAGTTTTGAATGCTTGATACCCCCTAATAATGCTTAAAAAAAATAAACCAAAGTTACATGAGTAGACCAAACTACGCTAGAGAAACATAATAAAAGTACATGGAATAAAACTACTCTATATTTACAGGGAAAATGACTTAATTTTCTACAAAGGTAGAAACAGGTCCGTTGGCAGCAACTTTGTCTCAGGCATCACGATTTGCGCGTGCGGCATTATCTGTGCGCGCGGCGCTGTTGGCAGCTGCTTGCGGTTGGGCGCTAGCGAGAGAAATCGGTGGGGCGACAGAGGCACATGCGCGCTTGTCACTTGGTGCGGCCAAGACCACGGGGTCGTCCGTGGAGCTAGGCGTTGGGAGGCTTGCTAGGACGCCATGGGGCGCGTCCAAGGGGTCATGGGGCATGGCTGGAAAGCCGCCCATGACATTACTGATGAAAAAATTAGAGAAATTATCCTCAAAATTGCTCCCCTAAGTAGCAATATTTACAAGAAGTTTTGAGAAATATCTTGAATTCACTAATGTATTCACATGGATAATCAAAATTATGAACTTCAATCTTGAAATATGTCAAAATGTTTATTTTCCATTTTGTCAAGAAAATGTGACAACTTTTGATAAATGAGACGAGAATATAGACTATTTTTTAAGTGAATGTGACAATATGTAACAAAACTTATGAACGCTGACCTACTCATGATTGTTTGGTCGTAGAAGAGGTACAACAATTGAGAGAAAATAAAGAGAATGAATCTCATTATTTTGGCACGAACGGTTATTGATCAGAAAGGTAAAACAATAATTAAATTTTGACTACGGGCTGATATAATAACTATAGTATATGGAACCACTAGTGTCTAGCAAACATTTAGGGGATAAATTAAAAAATAACCAGATTTATAAGTGGTCATTCAAAAAAAATTACGCTTTCAAAAGTAATCGAAATTTAGACACTTTTCATGTAAAGATAAATCTAAACGAAATCACTATTCAAAATCCGAAAAATAATACTGGAGCTCCAGCATAAGTATACTCGCACTCCAGCATATTATACTGGAGTTCCAGCATAAGTATACTGGAACTCCAACATAATATAATGGAGTTCTAGCATAAGTATACTAGGACTCCAGCATAATATACTGGAGATTCGAGCACCTACGTATGAACTTCCAGCATATTATACTGGAGTTCCAGCATAAGTATACTGGAACTCCAACATAATATAATGGAGTTCTAGCATAAGTATACTAGGACTCCAGCATAATATACGGGAGTTCCAACAAAGTATACCAGTCCAGTATAATATGCTGGAAGTTCATACGTAGGTGCTCGAATCTCCAGTATATTATGCTGGAACTTTTCGCGTGTTGGAAGTTCATGCACAGGTGCACCGAACTCTATGCTGAAAGTTCATACACAGGTGCACCGAAGTCCAGTATATTATGCTGGACCTGGTCTCTATTGCAGCAAAATAGTGGCTATTTTTCAATAACTTAGCAAATACTGACTATTTTTAAATGACCAATCCGAAAACTAGCTAGCCCGTACTATTTTTATAACATTTGATGTGTGAAAATAATTGAAGGCTCAAGAAAAGCAATTCTATTCTCACCCAGAGGAGCAAAAATTGTACAAGTGATGCATTATATTCCTCTTGAGTCTCAAAAAAAATTAATTGAATTCTATAGATATTCAACTTAACGAAAATCATATTGAGACGATGAATGATAAAGATTAAAAAGTATCTCTACATTATTATCATTACTAAAAGAAAATGGTATAAAAAATATTACCCCGACGTCTTCGTTCTGGCGAAGCTATATGTTGGCTTAAGGGTGGTCAATTGATCACCCTTCGCCGAAAAATTATACTAAGTATAAGGTAAAATATTACTTGTTATTAATTAAAAATAGACTTTGAACATCCTTGCAAAGCACACTGGCAAAGGGTTTGAACACCCTTATAAAATTTTCTGGCTTCACCACTGACTGTACTACATAAAACAATAAGATGAAATAGATCATATAGTAAACCAAAAATATATTGTTAAAAATATTTTTATTATTTGACATAACTGGTTGGACCATCACAGTTCGAATATAATACACAAATTATTGAAAATTCATAAAAAGCGAGTTTTGGCACTTATTTGTTATAGATATTTAATCAATTTTACTTTGGTTGCCAAACTTAAATGTGCTTACACATTTGTTTCTCCTGTCAAGAAAATATGAATACTCAAGACTAGATTCTTTAAGAGCATTATTTGTATTTAAGTTGCTCTATTTTTATTTTTATTTAAATATTTTGTAAAAAACGAAGAATTTATTTCGATTTTCTCTCCTTTTTACTACGGTATTTTTTAAATTCCATTGGCCGAGAAATGTTGAAGCTGCATAGATTATTTGTATTGTACCTATTATCACGAAGAAAATATAGAAGGGGCATGACCATATTGATTCGAATTAATCGATACACTCTCATTTTTAATAAGATCTTGAATAGGAAGTAACACTGTAACATCATAATCCACAAAATGGCTTTGAAATGGTATTATTGACTTGAGAAATCAAAAGGAAGACCTTTGCCTTCACTGGATTTTGATCTTTTGATATCAAAACAAAAGCTCTAGTAGGTATACTATTGACTACCAAGAATAATGAGTTAAACCACAACTCTGCATCTATCTTCATCTCAATAGACACACTGCACTTCCATTATTGCTGTTGGTTTGTAATCGTCTTCGGCGCGCTTTTTGATCCTCTTTCCTTCTTTACTTCTCTGTTCACAAACAATGGTTTGTTATAAGTAAATTCTAGTCTACATTCAGTTTCAAATAGTTGGACTTTTAGGAAAACGTTTAACTACCCTTTTAAAAGTTGTTAAAAGGGTTTTGTTCTCACCGATCCATTGTTTCTGAGTCGAGGGTCTCTCGGAAACAGTCTATCTACCCCCTCTGGGGTAGGGGTAAGGTTGCGTACACTCTACCCTCCCCAGACCCCACTGGTGGGATTATACTGGGTTGTTGTTGTTTTAATTACCCTTTTACATATGTTAAGTTGCTCCTCAAGATAGTTTTTTTTTCAGTGAACCCCATGAAAAATCATAATCTCATATGATAAAAAAGCAGTAAAGACTAGTTTGGTGTAAGTAAACTCTACTGTAGATTCAGTTTTTTCAATCTTTGGAGTTTTAGGAAAAGTGTGAACTGTTCTTTAACATTCTTAGGTTCCCCTTCAAGATAAGTTGCTTTCTAAGCTAATCCTATTTTCTAAGATAAAGAACAGTAGAGAGAAGAACACAAATCAAAAAAGGGCAGCCCGGTGCACTAAGCCTCGCTATGCGCGGGGTCCGGGGAAGGGTCGGACCACACGATTCTATTGTACACAGTCTTACCCTACATTTCTGCAAAAGACTATTTCCACGGCTCGAACCTGTAACCTCCTGGTCACATGGCAATGGCAACAACTTTACGAGTTAGGCCAAGGTTCCCCTTCAAGAAGACAATTCAAAGAACCCCCTAATTTACTATTAGAGTGGAACAGATATCACGAATTCATATAGCGTGATTTCAACTAGTTTGGAACCGAGACGTAGTTGATTGATATGCATATTATATACAACAAAATAAGGTTGGAAATATCTACCTTGGTTCGGATTGCTGGTTGGAAAGTGATTCATAAGTGGAAATGGAACGCATGGACATCTTGGCAATCTCCGCCACGGCAGTGTCTCGGATACCCGGTGAATCACTCGTCAAATCTAGGTATGCTGCTTGGAAAGCTTCTTGCCAGAATTTAGGCAACCTGATTCTGCTACTCTGTGTGTACACATCCCACATATGTTTCACCATTCTCTCTTTTTCCTCCAATTCCTAAACATCAGCAGATAAATTCAACATCCTAACACATGAAATGGTGTAAATTTCATGTGATAAAGATCTCAAACAAGAATCCCATCGTCTAAAGTATATAAAGAAATAAGTTGAAAGAGGAAAAGTAGTAAAGGAAAGGACTTTTTTAGGTGATTTGACCTGAAAAGTACTCCTATTATTGCCAATCAACACTACATTTCAATACAAACTAGTTGAATCAGCTAACTTTACTACTAATACATCTAGCAAAAATCAATTCATTTTGTCTTAGTTACTTATGATTTGTCTTGTAGTCAGGGGCGGATTTAAAGGGACGCAAGGGGTTCACACGAACCCTCTTCGCCGAAGAATTACGTTGTATATATAAGGCAAAAATTGTTTTTCAGCTCTATATATTAAGTTTTGAATCCCCTTAACACAGCCCAAAGGTGTAGCTTAATGGTCAAGACGGTTCAAAATCTTTGTAAGGTCATAGGTTCAATTCCCACTAGCTACAATCTTTTTTAAGATTTTCCTTTTTGAACCCCTTTCGCGGAGATCCTGCCTCCGCCACTGCTTGTAGTAAGTGACCCCTCAAGGTCAAGGAAAAATCAGTTCAAATTTAACATCTAAAGTAGAAAAAGAAGATTAGGAAAAGGGGCAGCCAAAAAAAAAGCTTTTTAGGTAAATTTACCTGATATGCACTCCTAATCTAACCACTCAAATAATCAACTACATCTCAGTCCCAAACGAAAAATCAATTCAACTTAGCATTTTAACACACAAAATGGTGAAACATCAAGAGATCAAACACCCCAGGAAAGCAAATCCCTCATCTAAAGTAGAAAAAGAAGATTAGAAAAGAGGAAAAGATAAAAAGTACAGGACTTTTAAGGTGACAACAACAACAAGTGGTCAACAACAAACCCAATATATTCCCACACGTGGGGTCTGGGGCGGGTGGTGCGTACGAAGAACTTAGCCCTACCTCGTGCAGGTAGAGAAGTAAGAAATTCTTGGCACGTAGGGTTTGGGAAGGGTGGCGTGTACGCGTCCCTTAGCTACTTTGTGCAGGTAGAGAGGTTATTTTCGAGAAACCCTCGGCCCACGCTACCTTGTGCAGGTAGAGAGGCTATTTTCGAGAAGCCCTCGGCACGTGGGGTCCGGAGAGGATAGCGTGTACACAGAACTTAAAAGGCTTTTTCTGATAGACCGTCTAAGGTGAATTGACTTGAAATATAGCCCTACTACAACGAATCAACTATATTTCAATACCAAACAACTTGAATCTGTTAACTACACTATCACTACATCTAGAAAAGATCAAATATTTTACTTGAGATTTTTACCTTAAAGTATAACTGACAAATCAAAGAAAAAGGAAAAAGGAGAGTAGAAAAAGTACCAGAATATCAAGATCATCATGGATCGAGAAATCAGAAGCATCAGATAGACGGGTGAGATTAGCAGCAGACCAATTGAGACTGAGAGTGAGAGAGCCAGTAAACATAGACCAAAAAGCTAGCAATAAAATTGCAGCCAATACCCACAATTTATATTTACCTTTACCCAATAATCCATTACATCCTTCTTTTTTACCACTTGCTGCTGCTACTACTACAACTGAAGCTGCAGTTGGTGTTACTGTATTTGTACTAATACTTCTTGTTTGAGCTTCTTCATCTTTCATTTCTTGGTATATTCTCATGATTAATTGAGTCTTGAAGATGTAGAGGTAAGAGCAGAGTTTTGGAATATCAAGAAGATGGGTGTATTAAATAATGTTAAGATTTTCAGTTAAGGAATAGTGTGTAGAAGTGAACATAAACATGAGATGAGATGAGGGGATTGGGATTCAAAAGTTAAACCACCGACAAGAGTAGAGAGTGGGACACTGCCATTAACAAATCTAGTGTGCTCACTATATATATTACTTCGTCCGAACCAGTTTTCTTTTTTATTTTGGTTCAAATAAGTATCAAGAATGAATTCAATTTGTTTTTATAAAATAACTCTTATGTTCGTATCCTTAAAAAGTTTTCTTACTCCTCACATTAAATGTTTAATTAAGGATAATTTAGTCATAGTAGGTATTTTTGTATATAATTTAATATTTTTTTAATAGGCGTACTAAAAGAAAACTGGTCACTTATTGTGAACCGGAGGGAGTAATAGTTAGTAGTACTACTACTAGTAATGAGCAGTGAGTAACATAATTACCGAATAAGTGACCAATTTACTTTTTTATTTTGGTCCAAAATAAGTGTTCATTTATATAATTAAGAAAGAATTCAATTTGTTTTTGCGAAACAACCCTTATGTACATATCCCTAAAAAGTTTTCTCACTCCTCATATTAAATATTTAATTAAGGGTAGTTTAGTCATACTAGGTAATTTTGTATATAATTTAGTATTTTCTTAATGGGCGTGCCAAAAGAAAATTGGTCATTTATTGTCGACCGGAGAGAGTAGCGGTGAAAAAATAGATAAAAAAAGCAGTTATACATCTATATTATTTATTAAAAAGTAGATTGGATAATAAACTTTTTAGAAATTGATCAAATATGAATAAGAATCATATTATTCATTTTCGAATAGCAATGAATAATTAATGGATTTAACTTTCACATTTTGTAAAGCCTCAAATTAGGGTTTTCTTAAGTTTGGAAAACTAAGAATTCTCCGAAAGTGATCATATTTAAGAAGTCTATCTATATTATTCGTCGGTTAACTCATTTTTATCCGTATTAAATATGAGTCGGGTCGAATAATTTTATCCATATTTATATTGCCCGTTTTCAACTCGCCCACATCCGACTCGACCCGTCCGTTTGTTACCCCTATAATTAAGTAATAAGTTATATTTTTATTCATGACTAGAAGTTTCGAGTTTGAGTCTGACGTTTTTGTTTGGGAATATTTTACCTTAATGCTAGATTTCTTAACACAAATCCAAATTTAACTGAGGTCTTAAAATATATATCCTCACCAAATGGAAAATCAAAAAAATATATAAATACGAGGAATGTAGAGAATATTAGACAGGGCATGTGGGGTTTATTAAATACTACATTTGACTAAGCTGGCATACTGTCAATGACTTTGTAGTTTGTATGGGCTTTCAAGACCTGTGGGTCAGCTAACCCTTTATCTTTTCGTATATGTATCAAGTAATCTGAAAGTGTATGCAAAACGAAAAGTTATATTTTGCGGCTCACGCTACTGACACTAGTTATGTGAGGTCTTTTTTTTGTCTTACAATTTTATGATTCTAAAATTTTATGAACCTAAATATATAAGATATGACTCTACATATGTGTGAGATAAGAAGAGACCTCACACAACTAATGTGAGTTGTGTGAGGCACGCTATAAATCACTCAAAACGAAATAGTTAGAACATGAATGTACGAGGGATAAGGAATAATTAATCCCGGAATTAAATTTGAGATGAGTTTATTCTTCGTATGGTTAGGATAAAATTATGGTATAACTAATCCCGGGATTATAGTGTTTTTTTATCTCGTGGGAGGACGGGATAACTCGTCTCAAAATAATTAATCATGTGATAACTTATTTCCTACCAAACGATCCCTTAAAATTTTCCCACATCTCAGAGTTTGAGCTTTATAAACATAAAATCTCTTCTTAGGAAACATTTTACCTATTTTTTTATATATATAATCGTTGTATGCACTTTTTTTGTTGTTAATTTTAAGTGTATTTTTAAAGTAATTTTATACAAAATAGTACAATACTCATATGACACTTTCAACACGGATATACTTAGCCTTTGTAAATAACCAAATCCAATTAGGAAAATGCTACAAATACCAAACATGCCAAGTGTTAACAGCTTTCTGTTTTGACGAAGTTGCAACGAAAATGGCCTTTTCACATTTGGTTTGTCAAAGTCTTCAACTATTTTAAGATACTAATGGTTGCTTTTGTATAACGGAAAAAGTCCTAATATGTCCTTGTATTATACGAAATTAATCATATTTGTCATTCGTTAATATTTTGATATATATATATGCCTTTACCGTTATATAGTTGGTCCATATATATATTTATCTTTCGTTAATACTTTAGCCATATATATACTTGTTGTCATATAGTTGGTCCATATATACCCTTTTCGAAACGGAATCCACCCAAACTAATTAGCTCTTTCGTTAATTTTACTAAAGTGCTTACAAATACTATTTCTTTTTTATTAGCTTTTTTCTTTACCTTTCTCTTTCTTTCTTCTATTTTCTTTCTTTTTTTCTTTCTCTCATATCCGGTTTTTCCCATTGATGATGCTTTCTCCATTTTTGTCACTAATTTCACATGACAATTCTCATAAATTCTTGCTAATTTTACTATCACAAATCCCACAGGTTCTTCTGACCGGAAGAAAATGAAAATTTCTACTTTGGTGGTGTTAATTTGGTTAATTTGGTGAAGGTAGAATTTTCTCCGACAATTTTCATCTCCTTCCGGTTAGAAAAACCTATAGGGTTTGTGATAGTAAAATTAGCAGGAATTTATGACTTTTGTCAACTGAAATTGGTGACAAAAATAGAGAAGGCATCAACAATGGGAAAATCAGATATGGGAGAAAGAAAAAGGAAAAAAATAGAAGAAAAGAAAAGAGAGAGGTAAAGAAACAATTAAAAAGTACTACTAAAAAGAAAATGGTGTTTGTAATGCACTTTAATATAGTTAACGAAAGAGCTAATTAGTTTGGGTGGATTCCGTTTCGAAAATGACATATATAGACCAACTATGTGATAACAAGGATATATATGGGCTAACGTATTAACGAAGGACAAATATGCTCAATTTCATACAGTACAAGGGCAAATATGGACCAATTAAGTGACAATAAAGGCATATATGTGCCAAAATATTTACGAAGGCAAATATACTCAATTTCGTATAATACAAGGACATATTAGGACCTTTTCCATTTGTATAAAAAGAAGCCAAAAGATATTAAAGTTTTTCTTGGGAAATTTCAGCCTACAACGTATCAAATTTGCGCGTAAAACATCAACAACTTTATGTTAGTTCTGTTTGACAAACTAACACGGGCTAGTCAGTCTGTGGACTGACCATTCAAAAATAGTCACTATTTATAAAGTTATTGTAAATAACCATTATTATAATGCAATACGAAAAAGTTCCAGCATTATATATTGGAAATCGGTGCACTTGTGTATGAACTTCCAACATATTATGTTGCAACTCTAACACGCGAAAAGTTCCAGCACAATATACTGGAGATTGGAGCACCTGTGTATGAACTTCCAATATATTATGTTTGACCAGTGTATTATACTAAAACTCCAGTTTAATCCAGTGTACTTATGCTGGAACTCCAATATAATATATTGGAGTCCCAATATATCATACCGAAACTCCAATATATTATGTTGTAGTATTTTTCGGATTTTGAACAGTATTTTGTTCAAATTTATCTTTATATGAAAAGTAGCTAAATTTCGATTACTTAAAATTGTGACTATTTTTGAATAACACTTGTAAATCTGATTGTTTTTGAATTTCTCCAATTTCGGGGACCTGGGTGGTGTTTTGTTAACGAATATCCTTATATATTTTAGTAGTAACTTCAGTATTTTTAATGACAAACTTGACTTTATAAAATTTGTAATCCATTTTCTCAACCAGCTTATTAATAGGAGCATAATTAAAAAATAACAATATTTAAAAGTGATAATTGAAAAATAATCACAGTTTCAAAAGAAAAAACTTGTTGATTTTCAATTAACAGTCGAAAAACTAATTAGCCCGTGCTATTTTCACTATTAATAAGAAAAACGCTTCTAACCAAATACTTTTCCACTACATTGACCTAGTGTTCATCTGCTTTACCAAACCAATAAACGATAAACTTTTAGAATGATAAAATTAATATTCATTTGTTTAAATATTGATCGTCGATACGGCTTCAAGCTCCCAGACTAGATAACGTCGGAAAACCAAATTTTTAGCAATAGATGGGGACATCCACGACCCTAAAGATTCCTTACAAAGACATAAAACCAAAAGAATGTCACTCGATATACAACATGTATTCACATATGGTACCAAATTAGTGGTCGATAAACACTTTAGTTACCGTACAGATATTTTTTATCCATCTAATATTCGTAAAATATTAGTCATAAACAAAAACAAAAAAAAAGGCATCAACATAATTGAATTAATTTTTTACATCTATTCATGAACGAGTCTATTGTATAAAACCTCTCCCTTAGGCAAAATCTATTTAGTTGAGATTCAGAATGCTGTCCAATTCATTGAAACCCAAAAATCTTGTTATTTTAATTTTTAGTCACTTTAGAACTAAAGTTTTCAACAGTACAACATGAATCAAACGCAAAAGGTTCATGATTCAATTTGGATCGTTATTTTTCTGGAAAAAAAATAAACCAAGTAAGTCTATTTTTCAAATATTAAAATAAATCCAAACCAATTAAATCAGTTTTTATCGATTTGAATTTTTTGTCAGTTTTTATTGGTTTTTTCAGTTATTTATCGAATTTTTTTCTTAAATATGGGGCATACAGTACCAAATGCTTTTTCCGTCGACTACATTTTAAATATAAAACTATCAAATCAAATGCTCTTCGAAAAATTTATCATTTATCAAAATATATTGATAATAATTAAATAAAATAACGATGAATAATTTAAGTACTCAATTAAGAATCAATTTATATTTACCATGAAATAAAACTTTTTATACTTAGCGGAAAAAAATTACAAATCAAACTAGAATATAAAGACAAAAAATTAGATTATTAAATAGCAAAGAATTAGAATAAAAATATAAATTACTAATATATACCATAAAATTTTTAAATATATATAATAAACCTAAATAGCTACTTTTATAATTGATTTGATTCGATTTTTTCAATTACTTTTTATTGAATCCAAAACCTAAAATGCATCGATTTTTGTTACCAAAATCAATGATTTATTATAGTGGAAATAATTCATTAAATTCAAATACAAGATTTTAAACGACACACATTCTCTCACAAAATAATCTACTCTTGTTGAGAATAAATACATGCGTTGATCAAGAAATTTCATAATTTTCTACAATCAAAGTAGACAACTTAAAGATACTTCGTAAAAATTCATTGATAAAATTGTTTTAGAGATTCAAAGTAGTACTTATTTATCTATTAAAATGCTTTTACTCAAAATTTGATTTATGATTTCAATTTTTTTGTATTACCAAATTAACCAAATTTAAATTTGCACACAGATAATTCTGTATTACTTGTTGATAACTTGCAAAAGATGAACATCAACCAAAGAACTGAAACAAAAAAGCTGCTCAGAATTTGCAATTAACTAATCACGGACAATTATCATAAGTCCAGACATAATTTTGAGCAAGTTCATCATTGAAATCAGAAAATCCAATCAAAAATGAGATTAAAAAAACACAAATTAAATTTATTTATATAAAAAGCTTTCAGAGAAATTCCATAAAAGGAAGAAGTGCAGACATTCAACACAGCATCAGGTTCTGACCGCCCGTCTGCTTGTTCCTCATCAATAAGCTAACAAAATAAATTTATTTATTAAATAATAATTAGGAGGCATCAGAAAATTAATTGAGAATTATTTGTCTTCATTCATTTTCAGTGTGTAGTATAAGTTTTTTGTTTATCATCATTTGCCTCCTTTACTGCCATATTAAGCAGAAAATAAAACTAAACAGAGAAAAATTATACATTTTAGATCTATCTCTAAGAAGAAGAATGGCATCAGATAATAAGCGGAGTAAATAATCAACAGAATTATTCAGTATTTACTGTGTTATATCATCATATGCTATAGGAAAATCACTAAAAAAAATAACAAATTTAAAAGAAAGAAATCGAAAATAATTAATATCTGAAAAGGCAACGATTTCAGTTGAAGCATCAGCTATATCTCCTTGTTCACATCATTCAGTACAAGAAGAGGGTAAATCCGATGCTATTTTTAAAAAGAAAACAAAAATAAATGAACAGATTATACGTATATATATAACTATTTTTTTGTAAACCCAATTGACAGAGAAAAGCAAATGTTCTGAGAAATAATGGAGAAAATCTTGCTTAAATAGAGTTTGGACTGTGCTTAGGGTTTGGAGTTACGGCGCTTGGCCAGAAAACTAGCGAATATCCTTCTTGCCCCTGTGGTTTTTCAAAAGTACATTGGGACTCCTATTTTATTTTAATTACCTAAACACCCTTGTTACACAAATAGCAGGCCCGATTTAATATTTACTTTTTCTAGCTGATATCAATAGATTATGCATTGATTATACACCGTTATACATACATTATACATAAATTATATATCTTATGGTTATTTTTAGTTTGTTGTATGGGGCAAAGTGTTGGCCAGTCAAAAAGTCACATGTACAACATATGAAAGTAGCGAAAATGAGGGTGTTAAGATGGTTGTGTGAGCATACTAGATTGGATAGAAATAGGAATGAATTTATTCGGGACAAGGTGGGAGTGACACCTATGGAGGAAAAGATGTGTGAGGCAATGTTGAGATGGTTGGGCCATGTTAAGAGGAGAAGCACAGATGCTCCAGTCAGGAGATGCGAGAGGTTGGCCTTGGGAGATGAGGGGAGGGGTAGAGGTAGACCTAAGAAGTCTTGGGTGAAGTAAACAGGCGGTACATGGCGCAACTTGAGCTGACCGAGGACATGACCCTAGATAGAAGGGTGTGGAGGTGGAAGATTATGGTGGAAGATTAGTATGTAGTCGTGAATTTCTCTTTGTCCTCCCTAGTTCGGTAGTATTAGTGCTAGTATGGTATCCTTTTTTCCTTAGTTTGTTATAGTTGCGTGTCTTGTTCTGTTACTACTTACCTTCAGCAATTCCGTAGTTTGCTAGCAGGACTTCGTCATATTCTCATGTGCTTCCTTGGACTTATCTGTCTAAATAAACTATCTTGATATTACTTGTTATCGTTACTCCTTTCATATTTTGTGTTGTTAGCTCCGATTTAGTTTTCTAATTATTTGTCTTGCTATCAGGGCTTCCTTCACCTTCTTTAGCCTAGGGTCAATCGGAAACAGTCTTCCTATCCTTCCAGGGTAGGGGTAAGACTGCGTACATCCTACCCTCTCACTTGGTGGGACTATACAAGGTAGTTGTTGTTGTTGTATGGTTATTTTTAGCTTAACAGATTAGATAGGCAACTATTTGGGTTAATTCTTCTACATTTTTTTTTATCATTGTATAGGCCAAAATCCGCCTTAAGGATATTTAGCATAATACGAAATTAAGGAAAGAATCGGTTGATTTCACCTGAGATGCAGCAAAGTCATTGACCGAAGTGTCGACATGAGTTGTAGTCAAGATGTTGACAAGACACGTAATTGAGATTTCAACAAGGGTCGAGGTCGAGGTTGAATTGATGATAGGAGTTGCAACGGCTAGTTTGTCAAGATAGGATGTTAAAGGAGAATATTCTAGTCGATATTGTCTGCACTTGTGCTATTAGGGTTTCTTAGAAAAATACACACACACACACACATACACACACACACACACACACACACACACACACACATATATATATATATATATATATATAAAAGAGACAATGATATGGGCATGTAATATTCATTTGATAAGAACACTTTTCAGAAGAAGATTCTCTCTCTCTAGTAAAAATACAAAGATTGTCTTTTGATAAAGTTTCTTGCTCATATTATTCCACACCTTTCCACCAGATCCGAGGATTGTTCAAACAAATCTTGGATCTTTCTGTCACTCATCATTGTCAGGAGAAACATTCGTCAAATCCATCCATTATTGGGTGAATCATTCTCCCTATTTACTTAAATGTCATTTATTGTTATTTATTGCTAGTTACACCTCCATTATTGCTATAGTTTAAGAATATTTTGCACTTATTGTCATCAATCATTTATGAGATCTGAAGCCATCCCCCAGACGATTTTCAAGATTTGCATCTAGAGTTATTATCCTTAACTTGATTTAACCCATTATTACATAAACTTAATAGTTCAGCCGAAAGTTATATTTCTTAGTCAAACAATTTGGCGTCGCCCGTGGGAATTTTCTAGCTAAGTCTTTTTGTTTCTTCTAGATCTACAATCGACAGTGGGTACTAACGTAAAAAAAAACATGAACCTTTTTCTCTCTGCATGCATAGATCTACTATGGCAGTTAACAGTGAAGAAAGAACGAGAATAATGAGCGACCTTCCAACCAGCCTCATGAACATCATCCACGAAAGCTCTGAAGCAGTGGACGATAACACAAAGCCCAATTCCTCTCCTAGGCGATATGGATCACCTCATCCCCACTGTAGCATCATAAAATCTCTTGGTAAGCCATCCTCCACATACATGGGAGATGAGGCACCACCAGCGACAAAGAAGCTCCTTGAGGCCTGGCTCACTGATACACTGACTAGCGTCCTCCAAAGCTCGTTCATGACGCGGCCGCAGTAAATGTCTTGGGACTCCATGAACCAAGATTTGCTTTTATTATATGGTCAATACTGATCTACTTTAGTAGATCATATGGATGTAGAAAAATCTTCTAATTTGGATGAAATAGAAACATCTTTTCCATTTCTATTTACCTAGTTCATATCTTTGTTTCGTATGTTCCTGGGAGGAATTCGATCTCGGAATACCACCTAAATAACTACGCCCAGAGAGTCAAATAGGTCGGGAAGAAAGAGTCTGTGGTCGGGTCGGACGACATACATCTTGGTTAGTGGAAGAAGGGATAGAATGTCAGACCATGACTAAAACAGGCAAAACAAATGCTTCACTAAAAAAGAGATACTTACGGGCGTAATTCCAAGTCTCAGGGAATCCGCTCACGTTGGCCACCACGTCTTTGGTTTTGACAAAAAGTAGTTGAGCCAGAATTCACGATTTGCCTTATCGTCCATCTTCGCCACCAGGAACTTACTTCCTCGGTGGCGAAGGTGCAACATCGTCCCCCTATAGAAACTAGGGGCGAAGAGATGCATAAGGTGGCGAAGTGTGACCTCGACCCCAGCCAATACCGCAAATTTTGTTAACATGCGGATAAACTTATAGTTGTATGGAGAGAGTTGGGGCAGGCAAACACCATAATAGTGGCAAAATTCCTCCGCCAATGGGAGAAGAGGAAAGGGATAACCGATGTAGAAAGGATATGCATAAAACGCGCAATACTCGGGGCGGTGTATTTGTACCACATCGCGCTCCGTTGGGATCAGATCGACATGGGAAGGAATCTTGAACCTCACCCTAAACTCAGCAAGATCGATCTCCTTCATCGTTGATTTTGAGACCTCGGGGTCGGCCTAAGGCATCTTCGAGAAATCAGACCAATTTTTTTCATTACAAGGAACTATTTTCTCCACCGTATGGGTTCTCTTCCTTAGCGGCGACAAAGATCTTATCGACACGAGGGGTTATCATCACCGTCAAAGGGGTAGGATCAGTTGCCATACCAGGAATAGAGGATGCCTTAGTCATGTTAATTAAGGGAAGATGTTCGAGCAAGGAAATGTTAGAAGCAGCTAGAATCACTAAAACCAGTGAGAAGTTTCAAACAATGGAGGAAGAAGAAGATGTAGAGTTTGTTAGGTACAAGAAGTTTCGTAAATGTTGAGACTTTACCCACACACCCCTATTTATAAGGATACATGCATCAAAACCAAGAAACTAACCATCATTGCGTGAGGTTGTAACCAAAGGGGCATGCTCTATCAGGAGGCGCACGCGAAACGAAGCAACATCTCGAGAAATTGCGCCATAGTAAACGCCAGCCGCCATGATGTCACCTTGATTCGCAGGATTTGCAACCCCAGAACTTACGATTCATAATAGAACATACTGCCTACTAGACTTAATCATCACGACTTGTCCATGTCGTCTAAACAGTTCGGTCACGTTACACAGAGTCCGCTCTTCAAGGCCGTATGGTGTCAGCCTTAATAATCGGAGAGACCAACTGTATAGGACAAAATCCGCCTTAAGGATATTTAGCGTAATATGGCATTAAGGAAAGAGACGGTTGAGGTCACCAAAGATGTAGCAAAGTCATTGGCTTAAGTGTCGACATGAGCCGTAGTCGAGATGTCGACAAGAGTCGTAGTCGAGATGTCAACAAGGATCGAGGTCGATGTTGAATATTGATGACATGAGCTGTAACAGCTAGTTTGTCAGGACACGATATTAAAAGGGAATATTTTAGTGGATATTCTCTGCACTTGTGCTATTAGGGTTCCTTTTGATAAAGATTCTTACTCATATTATTCCACACCTTTCCACCAGATCCAAGGATTGTTCAAACAAATCTTGGATCTTTCTGTCACTCATCATTGTGAGGAGAAACATTCGTCCAATCCATCCATTGTTGGATGGATCATTCTCCTATTTACTTAAATGTCATTTATTGCTATTTATTGCTAGTCACACCTCCACTATTGCTCATACTTTAAGAATATTTTGCACTTATTGTCATCAATCATTTATGGGATATGTCCCCATCTCCCACACGATTTCAAAATTTGCATCTAGAGTTATTATCATTAACTAGATTTAATCCATTATTACATAAATTTAATAATTTAGCCGAAAGTTATATTTTTTGGTCAAACAATCATACGTGTACATGTGACTACGAGAAATGAAATCAACATATTTAAAAGAAATATGATGGGATGGATGCGGTTCTTTATCCTTAAGCAAATGCATCGGGTTAAAGCTATGATAATGAAGAAATTCTTTGTATAGAGCACATTTGTCTTAAATAGATTGTGTGACATGAAATTGAAAGTTAAGGAATTACGAATACCAATTAATATAACAAAAAAAATCGAAGTTAGGGCTCCTTCATCAAAGAAAACTTTGTGCTACTTAACTTAATCAATTATGATATATATATACATCTCAATTGATATGATACTAAGAATCTTTTCTATTTAAAAGATTATTTCTACTATGAAAATTTTGTGGGGTTATAGTACTATGATGTTATTTAAGATTTTTTTACTCTCTTTTTGGCTTCAAAACTACCTCCTCCGCCTCGAATTATTTGTCGTTCTATCTAAAAATTGTTATCTCAAATTATTTGTCATTTTTAGAAATTCAAGACAAAATAAATTATATTTTTTCCATTTTACCCTTAATAATAATTGTTCTTGAAGATGTAGATAGGACATATATAAAATAAATATTCAATGAAGAGATATTATATTAAATGATATAAATAAGGGTAAAATAGTCTAACTCGTCTCGTAATAATGTTTCGTGAGGAGCGTGTAAAAGAGAAACACGACATATAATTTAAGACCGGGGAATAGTAACAAAACTACAACGAAGCATACTTATTGAAGAGTGATTATTTCCATAAGTAGTGATTTTTTCCATATATACTTATCTAAGGGGAACATTAACAAGAATGGACAATACATAAAAATGGTCGGCTGGTCGAAATTAATAGTATTCTGATACAAATATTAATGGCTAAAAGTGGGAGGTTTGAATTTTAGTTGGTTAAAATTTGAAATTTAGTTACACCAAAATGGCGGAAAAGTTAGTTATTAGTTTCAATTCAAATTTTGTGTAATTCCTTTGGTGTTTTCAGCATTTATAAATAGATCATAGCATTTCATATATGATATTATCATCATATATGAAAATATGAGTTCATCTCTCTCTCTCTCTCTCTATCTCTCTCTCTATTCTTCTGCCTCATTTCTGTTCTTCTTCATTCTTCTTCTATCTTCTTCTTCTTTCCGGTTACTGTTTCATTGAAATACTAGCTGATACTCAACAATTGAGTATCAATTGGTATCAGAGATTTGTATCTTATGGGCCCTCGACGAGCTGCTGACGTAACTGTCGGTAACCAACTCATGGACTTGCAGGAGCAATATGAAGATCTAGCAGCTCAACAGCTAGATTTGCGAGCAGAATTAGCAGAAACACAACAAGAATTGAGAGATGACTTGGACAAACGACATAATGAGCTGCTGCAGACGGTGAGTGATCTAAAGCACTCCTTCGATGGCTTACACTTGAACCAACAGCCAAAGGATGCTGCATCTTCTTAGCTACTAAGGACAATACACTTAATCATGTCAGGGTATTTTAGGTCCTAAACCTTATTGTGCTAATGCTAATAGGAATCATAATATGGTCTTTACTCGTTTCAATGTAGATAATCTGAAGACATGGTCGTATAAAATTGATCAGTACTTTGCTGAAGATGAAACCCCTCTCAATTAGAGAGTGAGACTAGTGGCTATGAATTTGGATGATGATGCATTAGTTTGGCATCAATCTTATTTGAAATGTAGAAATATACCTATGTTGCCTACTTGGGATGAATATATCTCAAAGTTAATTGAAACATTTGATGAGGAATTTACTGACCCTATGTTAGAACTCAAACAACTGAGGCAAACTGGTACTGTGAGAGAATTTAAGTTTGCATTCGATAGGTTACTGGCACAATGTAGTCTCACTGTTGAACAAGCTATTTCATGTTTCCTAGGAGGGCTGAAGGAAGAACTGGTACATCCTATTAAAATGCATGAATCTAAATCACTGTCAAAAACTTACAGGTTAGATAGATTAGCAGAAGCAACATTAGCTGCTAATGCTAGAGTTTTAAAACAAACACCACCGGGGGGTTATTCATCAAATAGGAAACATGTATATGATAGTATATGTCTTAAGGGTCAATAGGACATACATGCTCCTAGAGTGCAATCCCCAACCACCTCTACCTCAGTTGTCCCTAGAACAAGGAGAACTATTCCTCCTGCTGAAATACATAATAGAAGAGCTCAAGGTCTTTGTTATTTTTGTGATGATAAATTTACTCCTAGACATAAGTGTACTCTCCCAAAGCAAATGTTTGTGTTGAAATTGGAAGTGTCTGAGAGTGACTCTACTGGCAATGGAAATAGCAAATGTGAAAGTGATTCACCAAGTGAGGAATGGTCAAACCTGGGAAGTGAGCAGCCTTTCATATCTCTATGTGCTTTAACAGGAATTCAAGGTGCTCAAACCATTCATGTTACTAGTTATAGCAATAAGAGACCTATTCAAATCTTATTGGATAGTGGTAGAACCCTCAATTTCATTGATTCTGAATCAGCTAAGAGGTTGGGTTGTACTGTGATACTAACTAAGGTGGGGTATGTCAGTCTAGGTAACAATACAATAGAAGCCACATATGGTGTAGTAAGGAATTTTCAGTGGATATTAGTAGGCACAACCTATGAGTCTGTTTTGATTTTGTTCCCAGTTGGAAATTATGATCTAGTATTGTGTGATTTATGGATGAAGACCTTAGGGCCAGTAACTATGGATTATTCTGCACTCACCATGACCTATAATTATTTGGGCAAGTAGCATGTTTTGAAGGGAGTTCCTGATGCTTGTAGATTATCAAGCCCAAAGGCTGTCAACAAGTCTAAAGGAGATGATATGGAATTATTCATGCTTCATGTCTTGGTTGATCAACCACAATCTATTCAGTTGAATACCATCCATCTTTCAGCAAATGAAGCAATATCACAACCTCTTCATACTTTTCTTAACAATTACATGGCAGTGTTTGATGAACCAACTTCCTTGCCACCTCAAAGGGTGCATTTGATCACAAGATTTCCTTGCAACATGGAGCTAAACCAATCAATATTAGACCTTACAAATATTCTTCTATGAAGAAATACATCATTGAAAAGCTAGTAAAGGAAATGTTACAGCAAGGAGTGATCAAGTACAACAACAGTCCCTTCCCTTCACCTGTGGTAGTGGTAGGGAAAAAGAATGGTCATGGTGATTATGTGTGGACTACATAGAACTAAACCAATGCACCATCAAGGAAAAATTTCTTATTCCAATTATAGATGACTTACTTGATGAGCTATCTGGGGCCACCATTTTTTCTAAAATTGATCTTAGATCTTGGTATCACCATATCAGAATGGTGCCTGAGGATGTTCCTAAGACTGCATTCAAGACTCACATGGGCCATTATGAATATTTAGTCATGCCATTTGGATTGACAAATGCACCTTCCACATTCCAGTGTTTGATGAATCACTTGTTCCTTCCATTTTTAAGAAAGTTTGTGTTGGTCTTTTTTGATGATATTTTGGTTTACAGCCTAACTCTAGTTGATCATGTACTGCATTTACAACAAGTTTTTGAGATTATGGTGCAGAATAAGTTACTAGCCAAGAGGTCTAAATGTGTGTTTGGGGTTTCTAGTGTTGAATATTTGGGGCATCTCATTTCTGCTCAAGGAGTGTCAATTGATCCTCACAAGATAGCTGTTGTACAACAATGGCCTACTCCTACTACTGTCAAGCAACTGAGAGGTTTCCTTGGGTTAGCTAGCTATTATAGGAAATTTATTAGGAACTATGGGCTAATCAGCAGGCCTCTAACTGAACTGTTAAAGAAGGATAATTTCCATTGGGATGAGGCTGCTAATCGAGAATTTGATGAGCTCAAGTTAGCCCTCACTTCTGCCCCAGTTTTGGCATTGCCAAACTATTCTTTACCCTTTGTAGTAGAAATTGATACAAGTGGTACTGGTATTGGTGTTGTGTTGATGCAATCTGATCATCCTATAGCTTTCATTAGCAAGGGTCTTTCCCCTAGGCATATTGCTCTTTCTATCTATGAAAGAGAGCTTTTGGCACTGGTGTTTGCTGTCACCAAGTGGTCTCATTATTCACTCAATCGCCATTTCATTTTGAGGATTGATCAAAAGGCCTTAAAATACCTTTTAGAATAGAAACTTCACACTGATTCTCAGATCAGATGGTTGGCCAAACTTTTTCCCTTTGACTTTGAAGTGCAGTACAAAAAGGGCAAGGATAACATAGTTGTTGATGCCTTATCTAGAGTTCAAGGTGCTGAACTCATGTCCCTACTAATGAGTTCTGTCCAAACTAATCTTTGGAAGGAAATTCAAACTAGCTGGTATGCTGACCCTGAGCTTGCTAACCTCATTGCTTCCCTACAACATACTCCACAAAAGCACTTTACTTGGTTTAACCAACAACTCAGAAGAAAGGGCAAATTGTTGGTTGGTAATGATTCCATTTTGAGAACTAAAATTCTTACTCTTTGGTATTCTTCTCCTACTGGTGGGCATTTTGGCATTGATGCTACTACAATAAAGGTTCTCTCTTATTTCTATTGGAAGGGCATTCAAAATGACATTGTGGAATTCATTCACAAGTGCAACACTTATCAAAGAAACAAATACGACATTGCTGCTTCTCCTGGCATGTTGCAACCTCTACGTATACCTGCACTTCCTTGGACTGATATTACTATGGACTTCATTGAGGGCTTACCTAAGTCTAGCCAAATTCCACCTTACTGAAGCCCAACAGAGGATGCAAGCCCATGCTAATGCCCATAGATCTGATAAGCAGTTCCAAGTAGGGGATTGGATGTTTGACAAACTCCAGCCTTATAGACAATCCCCTCTCTCTCTCTCTCTCCCTTTCCTTATCATAAGCTCACTTCAAGATACTTTGGTCCTTATCCTATTGTCGAGAAGATAGGTGCAGTGGCTTATAAGCTTCTCCTTCCTCTTGAGGTCCTTTTGCACCCTACATTTCATGTGTCCCAACTGAAGTCTTGCTATGATATTCCTACCACTATTGTTCACCCCCTGTTGTTCACCCGTCAAGCCTATTTCGGATCGCAGATTGATTAAAAGAGGCAACAAGGCTGTAGCTCAATGCTTAGTTAAATGGACAGGCTTGGACTCTTCCTATGCAACCTGGGAGTTAGCTTCTGCTTTGAAGACTCGATTTTCATCCTTCACCCTTGAGGACAAGGGCGTTGTCCATCATGGGGGTATTGATACAAATATTAGTGGCTAAAAGAGGGAGGTTTGAATTTTAGTTGGTTAAAATTTGAAATTTCGTTACATCAAAAAGGCGGGAAAGTTACTAGTTTCAATTCAAATTTTGTGTAATTCCTTTGGTGTTTTCAGCATTTATAAATAGATCATAGCATTTGTATTAGACAATTGTCATCATATATGAAAATCTGAGTTCATCTCACTCTCTCTCTTCTTCTGCCTCATTTATGTTCTTCTTCATTCTTCTTCTCTCTTCTTCTTCTTTCCGGTTACTGTTTCGTTGAAATACTAGCTGATACTCAACTCAACAATTGGTATCATATTCACTGGCCAAAAGTTGTTGTCTTCCATACACCTATCCTGGTTAATTATGTTTATTTTGATATATTAATGACTTTCAACGATATTATTCTTGTTTTGTTTATACTTGGGTGTTATTTCCATGTAGTAACTTCATGTTCATCTATGTATTAAAACTTCATGACTGTGTCATTTATTCACAATACTAGCAAATTATAAAATTGAAGTAATCAAATACTAGCAAGTTTAATATTCGAAGTTTTTGTTATAATTTTCTATCTATATAATTTTTGCTGACCTATATATATCAAATTGTTTGGAACAGGGAGAGAATGTATCTTCATATTTGGGGGAGAAACTAAGTAATTTTTTTTATATTATCGCATTCTTAATAAACCAACTACTATTTGTAGCCCACTCTTAGAAATAAGATTGTTTTCTTTAGTTAGGTAGTTATTTCGACTTGTAAGTGCTTTTATGAGTAAAGTTAATTGAAGAGTTTATTGACAAGACGGAATCATTTTTCTACCAACCCTACCTAACATATGTATTCGAGGGAGAGGCTTAAACCAAAAAAGACGAGATTTCACACATATAAAACAAATAAAAGGTATGAAACGAGCCATTTATTTAAGAGCGAATTCAATTATATAGTCGTCTTCTTTGGTCAAAAAATACACCTTAAAGAGAAGTTGGTTTACTGATGAAAACTAGACACTATCAGGTATATGAATTAAATATATTATTTAATACATCAATCTTGATCAGATTACATTAAGTCTTATATTTGTACTGTTATTACAACAATCTTGATTAGATTACATGAATCTTAATGTAATCTATATCATGTCTACATTAAAAGTCTATCACCATTGTTCTATGGCCCTATAAAATGTGAAGTTTCTCCTCCATTTGCATAGCATCACAAACAACTTAAACATGGAGAAAAACATAACCCTTTTTCTTCTTGGCTTTCTATTTATTTCTCATTATGTGGTCATAATCCAATCCAAAATCCCATTCCCTCCTTGTGATCCATGCACTTGCACTGGTAATGACTGCAGACAAATTTTTGGAAGTTCGTATCAATATGAATGGCCGGAGTTGAAAGGAGTTGAGATCATGAAAGCTAAAGCCATCGTAGAACGTACAAATCCTTATGTTACTGGCGTCGTGCTAAGAGATACTTATTGTATTGTTACAATGGACATTTGTTGCAATCGTGCGTGGCTTTGCCCTGATGAGCATGGTCGTGTTAAAAACGTACCAAAGGTTGGATGGTAAAACTTTATCGATAGAGGAGCTAGATCAGATTATGGATCCGAATTATCATTCTCAACTTTGAAATATATTATGAAAAAATCTTTTTCTTTTCAAATAATATTATGTGGATGTACTACTTCGTTCTCTTTTACATTTTGATCTAAGCTCCATGAGCACCATCTCAAATAGTAATAATAACAACAACAACAACGACTCAGTGTATTCTCACAAGTGGGGTGTGGGTCGAACAGTAATAGTAGTATTTCAAAAACATGGCTTCAAATTCTATCTATATTTACAAGAATATTTCACATTAGCCAGTAGCTACTAACGCTTGCGTTAGAGTAGGTTGCCTACATCACACTTATTGACGTATGGACCTTCCCTGGACCCTGTATGAACGTGGGATGTCTTGTGCATCCGATTGTCTTTTTTGGGATACAGCTCTGTTGTCGGCTTAGGCGATCCTAGAATCCCATTCTTCATTTTCCTTGTTAACATCAGCAGGAGGCAAAAAGCAATCCATTGACAAACCACTTATATTAAAATTAATCTCTTCAATCTTCCATGTTTCCTCAACTTTTGCTCTATAGTCAATGTTCTTTCCATATCTATAAATTGTTGCTGTAGTTTTCCCATTATGTGCTATGTTTACACCTTCAATATACCGATAATCTTTCAACATAGATTCCATACTTGTTTCCCAAAAAACACTATCATTTTCTTTAGCTGATTTCAATCTTACTAGTTTTGTGTCCTCAAATTGGATAAGAAGTCCGGAGCGTTGGCTGAAATAGCCCCATATAGTGTGATGAACAACTTCTGTGTTAGCTGTATTCTGTGCCTTCAACATGTCTTTGCTTGTCTCAAGCTTTAGTATAAAGCATTCTTCATCCTTAATTTTCTTTTCACCAATACAAACAGCATTCAAAAATAAATTGGCTGTTGATCTGGGGTCTAATCCCTGTATCAAGAAGAGTTTCATGAACAAGAGCAGTATACATATAAGAACAAAAGGGTAAGAGTGACTTGCAAATCAAAGACAAGAAGTATGTTACATTAGCCATCTAATCATGATAAAGAATGTGTTAAAGAAAATTTTATACCACAAAAATTCGAGTTTAAGTTCTATTCACTGGCAGTGTACAAGAACAACAACAACAAGAAGCCCAGAGAATTCCTACGAGTAAGGTCTGGGGAGGGTAAGATGTACACAGCCTTACCCTACCCTGGAAGGGTAGAGACGTTGCTTCAGATAGATCCTCGGTTAAAGAAAGAATGAAAAGAAGTAACGGCGACAAGTAGTAACAACAGCGAGATAAAACAAGAAGACCGAAGCCAAGAAAGCAAGTAAACACTAGGTAGTAATAACTATCAAAGAATAAAGAGATATCATACTAACATTAATGCTACTGAACTACGAAGACACAGGGAGAACGCTCGCCTAATCTACTAGCCTAATCCTCCGCCGCCATAGCCTTCTATCAAGGGTCATGTCATCAGTAAGCTCCAGTTGCGCCATGTCTCGCCAAATCACTTCTCCCTAAGACTTTTTTGGCCTACCTCTACCTCACCTCATACCCACAATGGCTAACCTCTCACACCTTCTAACAAAAGCTTCTATGCTTCTTCTTAGTTCTTATGCATTGACAGTCTAAAAAGTATTTATATAATTAGCTCACTTATATAATAACTAACGAGCTTTGTTCGCTCGGATCCTCCAAAAATGCTTTTGGCTGATCAGACACAGACGCGGAGGCATATTTAAAAGATCTCGAGCGATATATATTACAGGGAAACCTCCATAATATACATTAACTAATAACGTTCATAAATGGCAATGAACATGTTTTCACATGTAAATTACACGTCAGTGTATATAATTTAAATGTTACGGTTTATGTCACTTGGGGGTACCTGAAAGAACCTCCGGGGTGGTCTTGGAGGACCTTTTGAAGCATTAGAATTGTTGGAAGAGTGACTCCAAGCTACTATTCCATTACTACCTGCACTGACCTTGCAATCAGAAACAACCAATTCTAGAAACCACAAATCAGGGTTCTTTTGCCAAAGAACAAATCCTCCATCCTCACAAGTCCTTTTGGAATTCATATGGTTACCACTTTGATGAATATCTGATGTTGCCATCTGCAATTGTCCCACTGCATACATGCTATTTATTGAATTTAATGCAACTTGCCCTCCACTAGCTGCTAGATATTGGTGTACTATGTATTTTGCAGTAGAAGCCTTCTGTTCACCACAATATTAGAAGGATTTCAGCATGTTTTTGTTTGAGAACAACAACGACTCAATAAAATTCCACAAGTAGGGTTTGGGGAGGGTAGTGTGTACGCATACCTTACCCCTACCCCGAAGGAGTATAAAAGTTGTTTGATAGACCCTCGGTCATGTTTGCAAAATTTATCAGTTCAAAGATTGTGTGACATGTGATTGATCATTTTAATATAAATAGGGTGTTAGCAACATAAAGTTTGGACCTAGACATTGTTTCTCTAACTCTTTCAAGATTAATAGAAGGCATATAATTAAAAGGCATAAACTTCATAGATTTTGCAACATTCTTACAGGATAATGAGTTATATTAGGGACATGCCCAGGGAGAAATTCTATTTAGGGGATAAAAAATGCAAGTCCTGTGATTTGAAAATGTGACCTGAAGCAATTTTCGAACCACCTTTGCCAGTATACTAGAATCCTATTTTTACTCTATTTTTACAATATAATTTTTCGACAAAAGAGATTCAATTGAAACCCCTCGTCTCCCTGTAGCTCCGCCCTAGTCTATCAAAGCAAATACTACATTCCCAATAGAGCCAACTAGATATAGAGAATTCATAAAGTCGCCGGCCCCTATTAATTTGACAAATTGAGACAGAGTTGATTGATTTATCAATTGATATAAAAGTATAAGCATTCTCATTCAGGAATCACATTAAAAAATATCCAAATTTTTCCATATTTCATTTTGGGCAAATATTACTTTACCCTGTGGCCGAAACTATTTAGAAGAATTAATCCAAATAGCCGCTCATCCAACCATTAAGATAAAAAAAATAGCCGGTGAAGGTATAATATATGCATAATTTATGTATTATATGTGTATAGTTGTGTATAATCTATGTATACGACTAGAAAAAGTAAATAATAAATATGACCGGCTATTTGTGTAAAGACCCCAACATATCCGACAGCCACAAAAGTGTATAAAATGCATATATTTTTCGTATATAACATACCAAAAATATACATTTTTCGGCTATTTTTTTTAGAGTGGCTATACATTGTCATTCTCCTTTATTTTTATGATTGAATTACAATGTTGTGTATGTACTAATTTGCCCAATACAAATACTGCAAAAACCAATAACATGAATGAAGATATATAGAGCACTCACAATGGAACCATCCATAACAGGCAAGCTAATAGCATGATCCAATTGAACTTGAAAAGGAATAAGAGCAGAGCCAACAATTTTCAACAAGAATATAAATTGATCATTATTGCTTGAAACAGCCTTTGATTGAACAGATAATTTCTCAGATTTCATAAGATTACGCATATTTTTCCACCTTAGGGCTGCATTAGTACCCATTTTGTTAAACATTTCCTCTGGGATTGGCACCTCTAAAACTGTCTCTAAACCATCTTTTTTCTCCAAATTAGGACACAATTTCCTCATTGTGTAAAACTGTTATACTATTCTTGAATTGTCCTTCAATTTTTATGAGGAAAAAAAAAGAAAAAAGAAATAAGAAAACTTTATACACGAGAAAAAGGAAGATTATAGCAAAAGTTTCATAGAGAAAATGAAGTTACCTTTTTTCCTTCCTTTGGAAGTGTTTGAATGGAGCAGGTGATTTTGAGAGAAATTTGGGGGAAGAGGAAAAAGGAGATGTGTATATTGCTAACATGTGGGCACGATTTTGGCGGGAGTAATATTTTCTTCTTCTTAAATAGACCGTCGGAATAAGAGGTGGAGCTAGTATTTCAACCTTATCCCTATAACTACTATTTCAAGTGTTAGATTGGTAGCTACTGAGTTCAATTTCTTTTGTTTGTACTTATTTTATGAATTTTAAGCATGAAATACATTGTTTAATCAAAAGTTATTGGGTTCATGAGAACTCATAACTTTGTGCCTCCGCCCTTGATTGGAATGAAAATAAATCATGATGGAGAGCACTAAGGGCATTACGAAGCGCGAATCCAAATTTGTCGAGGCTCCTGTACTGGTACTAAGTAGTCAATGAGAAACCAGAAAAAAATAATGTGTTTAAATGAATTTGGGTTAGTAAATAGATACTCCTACACTAGTAAATATACGGGTTAATAACCTGCCCAAAGGTTTCTAACAACTTAATGGGATGGTTGTTACATGTTGTTTCATAATATAGTGTATTGTATTGTATTGTTTGACGAATATAATGTTTGGATATATTGTGTTGTTTGCCGTCGTTTCATGATATCACGCATCAGCAATATAAGAATAAACTTGCAATATTATAATAAAAATTATGATACAGGGTAAAATTACTATATAAAAAGTAGGATAAATGATAAAATAAAATTATTTAACAATAGGGTGATATTGAGAGAAAAAGGCAAGGTAACGACGTGACCACGCCAGATCGGTCGTTACATAAAGTGGCACATTTCGTCGTTACGTAATGACATAATTAATGATATGATACAATAAAATCTAAGTAACAACCAAATCAAACATCGTATTTAAAGTAACAATACGATACAATACAACAGCCAACAACCATCCAAACAAGTTGGAATAGAGCTTAGATCATTAGGTTGAGCTAAACGATGAGTTAAAACACTTACTCTTAATGATTTTAATTGCTCCTAATCTCTTATCGTCAAAAGGCGGATTAAAGATTAACACTTTATGAATTGTATATTATAAATTTTCAATTTATTGCATTTTTAAATTTTGAGTTCAAAATACAATATTATTTGATAAAAATTCATTATTTTTCATATATATAATGTTCTAAGAGAAAAATATAAGATTAAATTGAAATCAAAGTTAATAAGCGACACTCGCCAATGCTTATCGTGAACATATTTTACACCAGTAATAAATTCAAGTTAGCTACAAAAACAAGAAAGCATTATGCCCATCATAAAATACTTTTTTGCATAATTTATTGATATAGATCAGCCAAAGCAAACCTTGATTTTGCATGCAATAATAGGAATTTCATTTCTCAGTTTTTCTACTGCTCATCCATTGGACAAAAAGAACAGATAATATTAGGGGGGGGGGGGGGGGGGGGGGGGGAGGAAATGTAGGACAATTAGGGAGACAGGAATAAGGATGGAATAAAGAAGAGTATATGACCAAATCAAAACACCAAAAACGCAATCTTGACCATGTTACATTAAACCTTATTGTATTGGCCAAAATTTGGGTCGGTCTTGATAATAACAATGGTTGAGGTCGAGTCGCAGTTCGACCTACGAGTGGAACCAAAGACCTTAATTTGGACGAAGTCAAATTAACGACGTCGACGATGGCGGCCGAAGTTCTAGTCGTAGATGGAGCCTCATCGATATTTCTTAGGGTTTTCAGAGAACTGTCTCTTGTAAATAGAAAAGGATAGAAAAGGGGAGACACAACTTTTATACTCTGAAAAAGCTATCAAAAGAGCATATTCACTTTGTCTTATCTATTGACCAAAATACTATAAATCACCTTTTCGAAATATTATAGATCTAAGAGTTTTGAATTTCTCACTTTACTAATCATTCCATCAGCTAACAAAACTAGGTTTCCAATATTCAACACACTCTATTCGAACATGTGGTTTGTGGTTATTATATTTATTGTCATTGCGTGCATTCAATTCTTGTCTTTGCGCACTATTTATTGTCAATCATTCTCAACTCGTGAGGGTGACATTTATTATAGCACAATTATTTCACCTGAGAACTTGTGTTTTTCTCAACTCGTGAGGATTGCTACTACTCCTACTACTCCTACTCCTACTCCTACTACTCCTACTCCTACTCCTACTGCTACTACTGCTACTACTACTGCTACTACTACTGCTGCTACTACTGCTAGTGCTGCTGCTACTACTACTGCTACTACTACTGCTACTACTGCTGCTGCTGCTGCTACTACTGCTGCTACTACTGCTGCTACTACTGCTGCTGCTGCTGCTACTACTACTACTACTACTGCTGCTACTACTGCTGCTACTACTGCTACTACTACTGCTACTACTACTGCTACTACTGCTACTGCTGCTGCTACTACTGCTACTACTACTACTGCTACTACTGCTACTGCTACCACTGCTACTACTACCACCACTACTACCACTACTACTACTACCACTGCTACCACTACTATCACTACTACCACTACCACTACTACCACTACCACGACTACTACTACTACTACTATTATTATTATTATTGTTGTTATAATAATAATAATAATAATAATAATAATAATAATAATAATAATAATAATAATAATAATAATAATAATAATGTTATATGCTAAAGTAGCTAAGGGCAAAGTAGTCATTATAAGTAGTTAATGAGGGGCATAATAGTCTTTGTACTCGAGTTAGTTGAAGTTAATTGAGTAGTTAAAGTTTGTTAGAAGTTAGTTAGTTGAAGATTGAAGTTAGTTAGCGGAAGATGGTTAAAAGGGAATTTAACTGATTGTAATTTATTCATTGAGATTAATACAATTTACTCTTCTTCTCTAAATCTTTTACTTCTAGAATCTTCTACTATAATGATTGTTCAGAAGCCATTCTCGACCTTAGCTTCTTAGGTCTTACATAATTGTGCTTAATTCAATCGAACGCCTATATATATGCTAAAATATGGAATTCTCTATAGACAAGGGAAAATAGTAGTAGGGGCTGATAAAGAGTTAAGGGCACAGATATTGAAAACTCTACATAACAGTGCAATGGGAGGACACTCAGGCATGACAACAACATTTCAGAGAATACAGCAACTATATTACTAGAAGAAGATGAAGAATGATGTGTATGAAAACATAAGGAAGTGAGAGGTTTTCCAGAGATGTAAAGGAAAAAATATGAGCAGTCCAGGCTTGCTTCAGCCATTACCCATACCAGACAAAGTGTGGCAAGATATCAACATGGATTTTATTAAAGGTCTACCTAAATCACTAACTAAATCAGTGATTTTGATAGTTGTGGACAGACTAAGTAAGTATGCTCACTTTATTAGCTTGAAACATCCTTATACAACTGTCTCGGTAGCTCAAGTTTACATGGAAAATGTCTACAAATTGCATGGTTTACCTCATACTATTGTTAGTGATAGAGATGTGGTCTTCCTAAGCAAATTTTGGCAATCTCTTTTTGAAGTACAAGGGGTTCAACTTCACCATTCAACAACCTATCACCCCGGTCAGATGGCCAGACTGAGGCAGTGAACAAATGTGTGGAATGGTATCTAAGGTGCATGTGCAATGATAGACCTAAGGCTTGGACACATTGGTTATTCTTAGCAGAATGGTGGTACAATACAACCTACCATTCTGCCACCAAGCTCACTCCCTTTGAAGTTCTTTATGGGCATAAACCACCTACTCATATACCCTATGTTACTTATAGCTCACTGGTGGAAGAAGTTGATAGAAGTCTGCAGGCAAGAGAAAGTACTATCAGGCTCTTGAAGCATCATCTGCAATTAGCTCAATCAAGGATGAAGTCCCGAGCTGATAAAGGAAGGTCCTTTATAGAATTTGCAGTGGGAGATATGGTGTTTGTAAGGCTATAGCCCTACAGGCAAATGTCTTTGAAAGGGCATTCCTATCACAAGCTGAGTCCCAAGTATTTTGGACCATCTCAAATTCTTAAAACGGTTGGCTCTGTAGCTTATCAGCTAGAACTACCTGCACATGCCAATATTCACTCTACATTTCATGTGTCTCAACTCAAGAAACATGTTCGAGATAAACATGTAATTGTTGAATTGACAATTGCTCTATCACCTCATGGTTATATTGTATTGGAGCCGAAGTCAGTATTGGAGTCAATGGTGATTACCAAAGGAAGTAGAACTGTGACGCAGGTCATAGTTAAATAGTTCAATTATGCAGCAGATGATAGTACTTGGATGGATGCTTACAGCTTCAAACAACAGTTTTCTACCTTTGTCCTTGGGGACAAGATTTAGGGGGGGGGGGGGGGGGGGGG
>ML280961.1:59184-134269 GCA_005239495.1 Nicotiana undulata
TGGGGTGGGGGGGGAGGGATTTGTTATATGCTAAAGTAGCTAAGGGCAAAGCAGTCATTGTAAGTAGTTAATGAGGGACATAATAGTCTTTGTACTTGAGTTAGTTGAAGTTTGTTAGAAGTTAATTAGTTGAAGATTGAAGTTAGTTAGCGGAAGATGGTTAAAAGGGAATTCAACTGATTGTAATTCATTCATTGAGATTAATACAATTTACTCTTCTCCTCTAAATCTTTTACTTCTAGAATCTTCTACTGTAAAGATTGTTCAGAAGCCATTCTCAACCTTGGCTTCTTAGGTCTTACAGAATTGTGCTGAATTCAATCGAGCACATAACAAATAATAATAATAATAATTATTATTATTATTATTACATCAATCTTTAGATTACATATATTGAATCTTACTGTACACTTGATTAGATATTTAGATCTACTATTGTTTATTTGAAATACTCTTATGGGGAATATGATATTTGAAGCAGTTAAATGAGTAAAGAAATAAAGGAAAAAAGGGTCAAATATGGCGCTGCACTTGGTCATCCTTTAGATCTACTCTTAATCCCAACCATAGTCATTAAATTTTGCTCGAAATATTCTAATACGTGGATTCCCTTATTTCACGCTTAAGCTTTATTATGATAAAGCCAAATATGAAATGATTTACTAACAATAAGTGCATAAACAGGACGAAAATATATATAAAAAATTGAGCAACTTCGAATTGTACATTTTTCCATGTTGGACAAAAAGCACATAATATTAGAGAAAAATGCCGGACAAATAGTGCCACAGGAATAAGGATGGAATAAAAGAAGACAATAAGGGTGTGTTTGGTGTGACGGAAAATATTTTTGTGAAAAATATTTTTCAATTGGAAAACTAGTAGCAATTTTATTCATTTTCCGGTTTTTGGTACGTAAATTAAGAAAAATATTTTCTCAAGAGTATTCTTAAATAATTTTGATACAATAAATATGAAGTCATAAACTTTCGAACCAACAACCTTCCGAACCCACAAGTTTCATAAACTTCTGAACTGCAAAATTTTCGAAACCGCGAAATTTCGAATCCGTAAACTTCGAAACACATAAACCTCCGAACTCATAACTTTGGAACTTGTAAAATTTTGAATATGTAAATCGAAAGATGAAAGTAATACTGAAATATATAAAAAATAATTTTTTTCGCGCGCGTGAGGGGCGGTGCAGAGAAAAAAAGACAGAAATTTGAAATTATAAAAAAAAATTAAAAAAAAGAATTTTTGTGGTGGGGGGTTGTAGAAAAACAAAAATACAGAAATTCAAAATTACAAAAAAAAAAGTCAAAGATTCTTTTTTTCTTTGGGGGTTGTGGGGTAGTACGGTGGAGGGTGACGGGAAAAAAAACCTTTTTAGAGAGAGGGCATAAGGTGGGGTTAGGTGAGTTGGGTGTGCGGTGGATTGGTGAGGGTATGGAATAGAGTGGGGAAGGTTGAGAAGGAGTTTTAAAAAATATTTTTCTCTTCTCTTGATAAGGAAATTATTTTCCTCCAATTGAAGGAAAATGAAACATTTAAGCCAACCAAACATGAAAAAATTGGAAAATATTTTCCTTCATACAAACACACCCCTAATTATACAAAAGCCAACGTTAGAAGATTGTTAGATTAGATGATTAATACAAAAATTATTGACGAGTTGATTCACATTTCAACTATTAACGTATTATCTTTAATATTTAATAGGACTATCTTTATGGTATTCGGACAGTAAGGAATTCTTCAACTCACAGCTGGATACATTTTCAGCATTTGTTTAGTAAAAATAGTAGTATGATTTTTCTACGTAAACTCCTTTTTTGGATGACTAACTAACAACCTTTTATATAAAAAATAAAAATATACTGATATAAATTCTGGAGCTTGCTGGAACAGTTGACAATTTTTTTTAAATTTTTAATTTTTTTTTGCATTTGATATTAAGGAAAAATCTAATGTCATTAAACTAAGAGTATGTTTGGTACGACGAAAGCATGTTTTAGGGTGTTTGATGTGTCAGTGAAATATATTTCTTGAAAAAAATACATACTTCATAAAATAATAACAATATTAGCAAATTGAAGAATTTTTTTATTAAAACTCCTTAAAATTAATAATAATGTCTTAGTGTAATTGGAACAAATATAAGGTCAAAAGTTAAGATGATTGTAAAGAAAACGACTTATAGCCACTCATTTCCCTCCTTAGTCGTAACAAAGGATAATATTTTTCGTGGTAGTGAAACACCAAAAAATGGCTTCCTCATGAAAATTATTTTCCTAAAAAATATTATTTTTTTGTCGTACCAAAAAGAGGGTTGTATACATTAAAATTTTAACAGATCAAGATAAATTCTAAATTTAAGACAATTTTTGAAATATTAGGAGTCTATTCGGGTTACTCGGTGGCTACTCCACCCAAACCTTAATTCATACCTATAAATAAGGCTATTATGTGTCATTCAAAGACGATCTCAACAATTCCATAAACTCTTGGAATATGCGCAAAGAGATAAAATATGATATCTCTGAAATTTCATGAAACTCTTGGAATATTCATTAAGAGATCAAAGACATGTCAAATATGTCTTGCTTAAAGTTCTACGTTAGAGAAATACACTGCTAAGGCCCTCGAATTACGTAGAATAAATCGGAGGGAAGAATCAAGGGATAAATTTGTTGCAAACAAATTTTGGCATGCCCAATGGGACAATCTCTACCTCTCATCTCAACTTTTCAATCATCAAAGTTCAAGAACATCGAAATGGCTTCACAGAAAATTAACTCCAGATCAATTTCCAGTGAGGCTGCTAATTCCAAGTTCTGTGCTGATGTGGAAAGCATCCTCGATGTTACCTTTGAAAGTTTTGGGCCAGTTACAAGGAGCAAGGCAAGCTCTTTAGGACAACAAGCACTCCAAGTGTCGTCCACGTCAACCCCTATTTTCGGATCTTCATCTTCAAAAGGAACAAGATCCTCTATAAGCACGGCCCAGAAAGGGAACGATGTCGCCAAAAGGATTGAAAAGGTTCTTGCCCAACTTAGCTTATCTAAGTCTGAGAAACCTTTCATGCAAGTTTATGATGATGAATTGAGAATACGATCTCCAAGCTCTATCCCAAAAATAATTTATTTCATTCTTCATTCTCTACGGGTATCATGCAAGCAAAGGTTATTAAAGTTTCTACCGTTGAAGAACAACTCGCAAACTTGACGAAAGCAGTTGAAGGCTTATCAAAGTGCGTGCAAGAACCAAAAGTTATAACAAGAAGACACAAGGGAGCTCGTGGATCAAAAGTCACAATTCTCTGCAAACTGCAAGTGTTCAAGCATTTCAACACAAATTTCAAGTATTCAAGATCAAGAACAGAGTCAAATCAAATACAAGGCGTTCAAGATCAAGACTACTTGTTCGTGATAAATTTTGTGGCAATAATCAAAGCGTTCGCGACAGATAAATTAAATTCAAATTCAAGATCAAGCTCAAAAGGCCCTTAAATTTATATTGGAAAAGAAGAATAAGAAGAATCATAGAGATTGTAACACTCAAACTATTTGAGATCAAATACTACGATTATTGCGATATTTTTCGGTCTTAATTTTATTTTCTCGACGCAAGTTTATTATCTACCAACGTAAACATCATCATTAAAAGCATGAAAAGATATTCTAAAAGGTAAACAATATAATGC
Organism: Nicotiana undulata; assembly: GCA_005239495.1. Lineage (NCBI taxonomy): Eukaryota > Viridiplantae > Streptophyta > Magnoliopsida > Solanales > Solanaceae > Nicotiana > Nicotiana undulata. Next base: position 62,891 of record ML280961.1, read on the forward strand.
AATACGATGGTAAATTATCATGAAAAATAAATAGAAGTCAAAGATAAAAATCTTTGATGTCACACTCAAGAATTACCATTACATTAAAAAACTATTTGAGACTATTCCTCTAATCTAGGATTATCTCAAGGGAATTTATATGTAGCTTTCACATCTGAATGTCATTACCTCACTTAGATTTAGCCAGTCATAAAACACCTAATATAAGGGGGGAAATTAATCTTATTAAAAGATTAGCCTACTGTCATATGACCAAAGCCGGCCATTTCTCCTCCTCAATTTTCTCATATAAAACAACACCATATTCTTGAACTCCAAACTCATAGGACATCGTACTGAACAATCCGCCTGTAATTGTACAGGCGCGGTGCGGCCATAGCAATAACATATTTTGGTTCAATCATTTACTCGCAATTTTTCAGAACTATTTTTTATAATGGCAAAGCGTTTCAAACTCAAGCTTTCTATGCCTTCTTTTAGCTTTTGTCGATCCAAAAAAACTTCTTATTTGCCTAAAAATCCAATGCCAACTTCACTATACAAAATTTCTCCTGCCTATAATCTTGATAATTCACCTATTCCAGTACCCCCCTCAACCCCATATCACCCTTCTCTTAAACAATTCAGAAAAGATCACAACTTGACACAAAAAACATATAATTCGCCGATTTCTGATTATTCTGATCATGACAATAACATGATCATGAAAAAGGAGAATAGTAGAAGGAATGAGTCAAGCATTAGTAGGTTAAATAATATGCGTTTTTCCTCTACTGATGGAGGCTGGTTTAGTTTCAGCAGTGAATGTAGTAATGAGAAGCCTAATGATGAAACTGAAAGCTTTATTTCTTCTCCAAATTTTGAATCTTCATTCGACGTTGATTATCCTATTGACCCTTTAACCGGAACCAGAAGGAGGAAAAAGAATAACAACGCAAAAGTAAAGAGGATTAAACGTTACATTTCGAATAGTTTTAAAGATTCTGATTATACAGCAAAAGAGAAACTGATGCCATGTATGGCTGATGGAAAAGTGAATGAGAGTTTTGCAATAGTGAAAAAATCAGCAGATCCATATGAAGATTTCAAGAATTCAATGAAGGAAATGATAGTGGAGAAACAGATGTTTGAAGCAGAGGATTTGGAGCAGCTTTTGCTTTGTTTTCTGAGTCTTAATTCAAGACAACATCATGCAATTATAGTGGAAGCTTTCACTGAGAATTGGGAGGAGTTGTTTGGTAAATCTTCAAAGTCTGTGGATTTAAAACTTAGAAGATTTCAATGAACAATAATATAGTATAATGTTGGTTTCAAGTTCAACTTCCTAAAACTACATAAGGAGAATCACATCACATGTTAATTTTTTTCATTTGTTTAATCATAACTTTTCATATGCTCGTGTAATCTGATTGTTGTGCTTTGATATTTTTGTAATAGTTGCAATGATAATGTAAAGATTTTTTACACTATCAATAATATTATTAAAGCAAAAGAATTTCTTAGCCCTCCAAATTCTATTTTGCGCAAGAACCTTTCCATCACATGTGAGCCGTCTCTTATTAAGCTAATAATGATGTGAATACCACTTAAAACATAGCATTTGGTCATTTTATCTGAAATACCAAGCAGAATCAATATTAAAATGTATTAGGTTCTGCACAATGGACAATCATATTTCATGGTACATTATTGGACACAATCAATCAGCAAGATACACATAATCCATTCGTAGAGCAGGAAAATTGAAAAATCCCGCAAAAGTTGTGCATGTAGAGGCCTCAGATGTCTCTAAGGGAATCATCGAGAAATATATTACTTTCCCTTATTTCACTTGCGCATCATATTCATCTGGGCAAAGTCTTATGCTGTTAAAGTAGGTCTGGGCTGAGGTCACTCCACTCCAGCCACCTCTACGTAAAGTAGGCCGATGGGCAAGCCCCCTTCTGTCGCAAGAATCTAAGCACAGCGTTATAAATGGTACAAAGTCTTCCAGCTTTTCATACTTTTAGAGAACTTCCAGCAATCACAGAAACAAAAAGTTATGTGAAGAGAAAAGGTTGTTGATTGCTACTAAGAGCCTAGCAGAACTTCTCATAGAATCAGGTCTTCTTGTTTACCACTATCAGATTCCAAAGTTAGCTCGGGATCCTCAAAATAGCTGACATGACAGAGCATACCACCAGCTTCATCAGCAAAAGAAATTTTCCTTCCCTCCCTGTGGACTGTGTTCTTGGAAACAGCAGCACCATTTTGACTCAATTTCTATATCACAGAAAAACAAAATGACTAAAATAATGAGTTATGAAGTCCATATTCAAACATTGGAAATGTTTGAAGATGCTACAACTATGAATAACAGAAAATGAATGGTACCAACCATGATTTTACAGAATCTGGTGCAGTCCCTAGTCATCATTGACAACCACTTTCGTGTTGTCTCTTCCACTTTTGTTGCACTTTTTATGGCAATCTTCACCTGTCAAACATAAGATACTAGAGGTTGAGAATGATATACTTACATGACATGTAATTCATCTAAGCATGTCAAACATAACATAGCCTTTTCCCCGTGTGTCACAATGCCTATTTCAAGTTATGACCATTCCTCATTTAACTGAAATAAAGATCAAATTGATATGTTTTCAATTGTTAGATGAGGTCTTGGAAAATGAAACATCACTAGTACTTGAAAATTTAAAATGACAAGTATTGTTTGCTATATCAGACATAACAACTATGAATTATTTTGGTCGTTTAACTCAACAATGCTCATCCAGATATGCCAGTATATCGGAAGAACATACCTCATCAGCATCATTCTTCAAAGAACTGGTGCGATATGCTTCAAAGAGCAATTTTTCTTCTACCATATCCTTCATTGACTTCAATTCAGTCATAAGCTTCAATGCTAGAGATTCCATGTCATGCATCTGCCTCTGTGAAAATGCTATGGCACTCTCTGAACAACGTGTGATAGAGGTGCACCCAGTGTTAAGTTGAGGTAGAGAACGAGAAAGACGAGGGCCTTCCAGATTGCCTTTCGGAGGGGAATTTTGTTTTTGTAGATTGCCTATTGGAGGGGAACCTCGTTTTTCAGTCTTCCATCTCCTAGCGATCTGCTTGGGACCTATAAAAACTTTAACCTTCTTAAGCCGCGCAGATCCTTCAGAATCTTTAGTTGTGCTAGCATCAGCAAGGCCTGATCCTTCAGAATTCTCATTCCCAAAAGTGAGCTTCTCTTTACATTCTGAAAGAATTTAGCCAAGAAAAAATAAGTCAGCTTCTGTAGCACTCTCATCTTCTGAGGCAGTTCAGAACATTTAGGAAGATAAATATTATCCTTATCACAAGCAATACAAAGGACACCATCATTAAGAGTAAGAGAACCGGGATTTTCAGTCCAAGCTTCTGTGGTCACTCTTATTGTATGGATTAATTGGAATTACGTTCGGAATAACATGTGTGGTGGATAACCTTAAGAAAGGAATTTAATACCTTTCAAATTTGAAGTATAAAATCAAGAGTTTATCGTTCATTTGACAAGATCTTTCACTTCAACTGGTAAATTAGAAACTTGCTTATTTTTTCATGTTGCACGATACGAGCTAAAAGCAGAAGTTTTCTACCCATCAGTTAATATTTGATATGATACTAGAGTCAAAGCAAGTAGGCACTCGAAAAAATAAGTATGACAAGAAGTAAGCCATTTTTTTTTTTAAATAATACTCTGCTATCTTCATTTGTAAACACATATAAGCTGGATAATATATAATTTGCAAATTATTTAATTTGTCTGATTTACTGTATATCAAAAGGCTTGTAACTGAAGACACATCTGTGTCTAAAGTATAACCTTGAGAACCAAAGATAAAATTCACAAATATCTATTTGATTTGGTCATTTGGTTATTGGTTCCTGGGCTAAACCAAAGAAGCAACCACAGAACTCTTAAGATGAAACAAAAAAATGAACTTTGAATTAAGTTGAAGCACTGTTCAGTTATTTCTCTGATCTCAACTGGCATAGATTTATCCGTCAAGAAATTTGAAGCAACACATCAACTGTGCTTGGAGTTGCTATGCATATACATCAGTTGGATTATATAGAAAAGGGATAAAAATATGAAGTCTGTCCAACTTATGATGTACCCAATTTCATATATGACTTACTATAGTTCTCCAAGTCATCGATTAATTCTATGGAGTTCATAGCCAGACAAAGTCGCTCTTGAGAGCACGGAGAAATAGCCTGCATAAGATATATAGTTTAGAATACTTCAAGAAATACAAATAAAGCAAATTATATCTTCAGCAAACACCCCTAACCTTTCGCGTTGAAAGAAGTCTCTCAGGAGGCTGTGACAGCTCGGACGCTGAGATCTGATCCAAAGCATCCTGAGATGGACTGGTCAACGTCAAATCTTTTTCCTCACAAATATTAGAAGTTTTTAGAGGCTGATTTTCAGCATCCAAGCAATTTCCTGAAATCAAGCAACTAGCTGCCGCATCAGTAAGGCAGCACTCTGTTAGCTGCACCTTGTCATTTATGTCGTCTACGAATGGCAAACTATTGTCACTGCCTGAGCAAGTTTGCAAATTACACGATAAGATACACTTATCAACATGGTCATCTACTGAACAAACTTCCTGATTTGAGAGCAAAACTTCCTGATTTGAGAGCAAAACTTCCTTATCACCATCTTTAGACATGCAAACATCATCTGCATAATGAAGACCAGCACTGTCAGTGCTATTAGGTATCATTGCCTCAGGAATGTGAATCCCAACATTGTTGGTATTCTGACCAGAACTCTTATCCATGTCAGAACAATTCCTGAGGCAGTCATACATGCCTAAACTCTGATCATTTGCAGTTGCTACTATTTCTGTAGATCTTGATGGAGCAAACAACTCTTTTTGACTGTTTTCTGTATAACATCTGTCCTCCTGATTATTTACCTCTGCTAGCGCTTCACTAGCTGAGTAAATATATTTAGGATCCACATGTTCGAACTGATCACTGGAAATTTGATTCAGAGCACAGAGTTGCTGCTCTTCTGCAAATGAAACAGGTATCTTTTCCACAGAGTCAACTACGTATGATAATTCACTACACGCAGTTGTATCAGAATTAGGTTCGTTATCCATCCAGATATTAGAGGGGCAATTGGAAGAATCTGAGTTTCGGGACATTGAAAACTCAGATTCTGAAGTCTCAGCTATGGGCTCTGGCACTTCAGGCAAATCAGTTCTGAGCTGTGGAGAAACTTCAGGCTCCAGAACCACTTCAACTTTAAGTGATACAGCTTTGTTTGGTGATGCAAAGAGATTTCTGTCGGTGCACCTTCTTTTACGATTTGCTTTCTTGGAAATCCCAAACTTCAAATGACTAAGGGGTACTTCTAGATCGTCATCTTCCTCTGGCTGATAACATCCGTTAGCCTGCTTTGGACTTGTAGAAGTAGGACTTGGAGTAGCAAATTTCCTTTTCTTGGATTTGCATCTCTCCTTTAGTTGTTTCAGTGTTAATTCTCCAGAATTATAATCAGCTGACTGACTGCTCACCTCATCATCAGCAAGGCAACCAAATTTGTTATTCTCAGGTTCTATTGCGTTTAATGTTCTGTCTACTATTGGAAAACATTCACTTTCACACTTAACATGTGAACCCCTGGGTCTACCATTTTCAGTATCATAGATGTCTTTTAACTTCTTGATCGTCAGATCAGGCTTTCCATGGGAATCTACATTACGGACCTTTACTATCAAACCTCTTCTCACAACCTGGATATAGTGCAGGTAGTTGTCACTCCTTCGCTCCATTGTCTAACAGGTTTGACTCAAGTTCATGAACTATTGGTGGAAATGCAAATGCCTATGAAGGTGTAGTAACTCTACCCTGACTATATCTCCAAGATGCCACCAGTCTTCCAGAATACTGCAGAAGAAAGAAACCTTATAATTTTACTCAGATAACCTCCTTTGGGAAAAAACCTATTTTGGGATGTCTAAAAAGACAACACTTAATAATTATCTCACATTGATGTTCTTATAAACATGAAAAAACAGTTCAAGCAAAAAAAAAAGTACGTTGAAATACATGGGAGAAAAATGAACACAAACCTATCAATAAAGCAGAGTAGTTCAAAAAATGATTGAACTGTAGTAGGAAACAACAGGGTCACGTCTTCCACTAAGTAGACATCAAGATGTCGACCAACCCCAAGAACTGAAAAGGAAATGCCATTCTTACCAAGAGCTTTAACCAATTTCACATTGACTTTCTGGTTAGAATGTCTAATAAGGTGAGGTCCAAAAATCATAAAACCAAGTCTTCACATTAAGAAAGATTTGCTTAGCTCAGTATTTAAACTCACATAGAGCTGAATCGGAAAGACAAAAAGGAAACCTAAATTTCACAGCTAGTAAATTACAGAAATGCATAAGTAACATCACACAAAGAAGACAATGGCACTTTCATAAAAGCGAGCAGGAAGTGACAGAAGAAACAACTGGGGAAAGTGGAATAATGAGATGCCAAATTTATGCCGCTTAGTTCACAGGTTCCCCAAACCAAGTAGTTTTTGCTCAAACAATGCATTTATGTAAAGAAATTCATTAAATATGTACAAATATTAAATCTAGAATCCAGTTATTAGCACCTAAGTTCTCCTGAACCCATAAAGTTAAAATCTGGCTCTGACTCTGCATATACAGTCTCTGAAACAAGTTTCTACCTCACAGCCCTATAAGTTTTCTCTTGACAAGACTGAAAGATAAGCGTTATGTCTTAGATAAAGCACAAACAGTCAATTAGCACTTTTTTTACCTATAACACTTGTAATATGAAAACTAGATCTCAATTTAACTATTTAAAAAAAAACTGAAAGATAGTACATCATCAAATGCCCAATAAACTAAGCTAGGAATATCTCAAATTAATCGCTTAAAACACCTTTTTAACCAAATAAATTAACTAAATCACATGTTTCCAAGTAAAAACAAATGAGTACATATAAACATGATTCATTTAACACGTAATCCCAACACATTTTTTCAATCAAAACGGTAAACTGGATCTATCAGTGCATAAAAGTCGAAGGTCCCAAAAAAAAATTAGAATCCCTAAAAAGCTAATATATTGAAATAAATCTCACGTTTTAATTAATTGTACTATAAACAAAGAATGCTTTAACAGAGAGACAAATCAACAGCTCCAGAAAACAGATCTGGGAATAAAAAGATAGCAAATTGAGCTCACCTGATTCTGAATCGCTGGTTCGAGAGTGACGGAAGAAAGTTGAGGAGAAGGATGAGGGGCTGGAGTTTCCCGGGTAAATTAGTGAAATATAAGGATATTGCTGAATGTGAAATCGCGCCAACATTATTGGCGGGAACTGGACTAGGGCTTTGTACTTTTTTGTATTGGGCCTTAAGATTCCGCTGACTTGGTACCTGCCAATTTTCCTTTATTTTCTTTTTTCCTTTTCTGTTTTGTGATATTTACACTTTTGGTCCCTCAATTGCTGATAAATTTAGACTTTAGTCCTTGTAGTAACGGCTAAGCATATTAAGTGGGCGTTTGGACATAAGAATTGTAAAATTTCAACAACAAAAAGTGAAAAAAAGTTTCAAATGAAAATGGTATTTGAAAATTGGAGTTGTGTTTGAACATGAATATAATTCTGGGTTGTTTTTGAAGTTTTGTGAGTGATCTGAGTTAAAATTTTGAAAAACTGTTTTTTAGAGTTTATCAAATTTTCGAAAAATTTCAAAATTCATCTTCAAGTGAAAAATGAAAATTTTATGGCCAAACACTAATTTCGAAACAAAATTGAAACCTTACTCTTCGTTTCTGCAAGAAGTTGTTTCCACGACTTATACCGATTACCTCCTGGTCACATGGTAACAATCTTACCAGTTACGTCATGGCTTCCCTTCTAACTAATTAAGTTAAAATTTATTGATATCCAAGAAGCTAAAATCACATTTTTCCTTTCATTTTTTATCTTTTTATTGGTATTGATTTCTCTTAATCCCCTTCATTTCTTTATAACTGGCATGCGAATATTTTTAATTTCTAAACATAGATGTGAAATTTGAAAATAAATTTAAAATATTTATACTATAAGACCAACAAATGTAATGCCTTCAATCATAAATAAACTCAATAATTCACATAAAATTCTATTTCTTCTACATGATGTATCATACTTACTTGAAAACCAATGTCATGCTTATTATTATTACTAACTTTAGTGTATGTGTGTTGCACGTGTAGTTAGCGTCAATCAATATGTGTATATGAACAACATGTAAATCAAGTTATTGAATGCTAAGTGTAGGCATCTAAATTTTATTATATTTAAATTCATAGTTATTTGGATTAAATTTTAAATTCAATATATATTATTCCAAACAAATATAATGGGCTAATATTATTGGATTAATTATATAAGTCCGGTCCAATATATATGGATTAAATAAATAATTCTAAAGTTGTTGGGCTTACCTGTTTAGTTGGGCTACAAATAATGAGTCCAATTCATTAAGTCTAAAATGTCATTTTCCTAAAGGCCCAATTTGGTGCCACGTGTCAAATGAAGTGGCACGCCAAGTCAAACAAAAAAAGCCAATAGGATCAAGCCACGTGTCAAAATGACAAGGCATGCCAAGTCACATTAGAAGGCTAATGAAATCGTGCCACGTGTGCAAGTGACATGTCCTGGCCAATCAAATGCGACCATGTCACGCTTCAATTTGATTGGTCGAAAAGATTTTGTTCTTATCACAACTCTTCCCTCCCACAACTATAAATAGGGGTCTTCATAACCCAGAAAAATCACCAGAAGTTATAACAAGAAGCAAGAGTGAGCTCGTGGATCAAACGCCGCAAAATTTTCTACAAGTTTCAAGGTTCAAGCAATCAAGTTCAAGCTCAAAAACGAAAAATAAATCAAGGTTCAAGGAGTACGAGTTAAAATCAAAGTTCCTGCTAGTTGAATCCAAAATCATCGTTCGTGGTGACAACTATATATTCAAGATGAAGCTTAAAGACCCTTGAGTTCGTTTACTATTGGAAAGAAGGATCAAAGGATTCATAGAGATTGTAACACTCAAATATTTTAAATAAAATACCACGATTGTTGCGATATTTTCGGTCTTGATTTTATTTTCTCGACTCAAATTTATTGTCTACAAATTCTGGCACGCCCAGTGGGACAATCTCTACCTCTCATCTCTCCTTTTTCATGTTCAAGAACAAGATCTAACAATTCGACCATGGAAGAACAACTTGCAAATTTGACCAAAGCACTTGAGAAGTTGACCAAATATATGGAGGTTCGAGATACTCGCCTCGAAAGTTTAGCAAGTGAGATCGAGGGCTTAGTAGAAGCAAAATTAATTCAAGCACCTATGGAGCTTTTCGAAGATAAAGAAGGGGGGAAATCCGTTGCGCGGCAAATGATCGTGGTCAAAGAGACCCAAGTTTCTTAATAAGGTCTAATTCATGTTGATCAATTGAAGGACTTCATCATGGGGACAATTAAAGATAAAATTGATCCTTTTAAATCTTCCCTCGCATATGCAAAGTCATACATACAACATATTGATAACTTGAAGATGCCTATAAATGCCCCCAATCAAATTGTTGAAGCTTTGGAGTTTTTGATTTATAGGAGGAAGAGATGAAGGGAAGAACTAGTCCATCAAATTATGGAACGCCCAATAGGACAATATCTACCTCTAACTTTCCAATCACCAAAGTTCAAGAACAACGAAATGGCTTCCAAGAAAATCAACTCCAGTTCATCGTCCCTTCAATGAGTCGAGAAAATAAAATCAAGACCGAAAATATCGCAATAATCGTAGTTGTTTATTTCAAATATTTGAGTATTACAATCTCCATGAATCCTCTGATTCTTTTTTCCAATAGTAAATGAATTCAAGGGCCTTTAAGCTTTATCTGGAATATGTAGTTGTTGCCACGAACGATGATCTTGAATTCAACTAGCACGAACTTTGATTTGAACTCGTACTCCTTGAACCTTGATTTGTTCTTCGCTCTTGAGCTTGAACTTGATTTCTTGAACTTGAACTTAATTGCTTGAAACTTGAAGAGAAATTTGTGGCGTTTGATCAACGAATTCTCTCTTGCTTCTTGTTATAACTTCTGGTGATTTTTCTGGGTTATAAAGACCCCTATTTATAGTCGTGGGAGGGAAGAGTTGTGATAAGAATAAACTCTTTTCGACCAATCAAATTGAAGCGTGACATGGCCGCATTTGATTAGCCAGAACATGTCACTTGCACACGTGACACAGTTTCATTAGCCTTCTAATGTGACCTGACATGCCTTGTCATTTTGACACGTGGCATGACCTTATTCGCTCTTTTTATTTGACTTGGTGTGCCACTTCATTTGACACGTGGCACAAATTTGGGCCTCTAGTAAAATGACATGTTGGGTTTAATGAAGTGGGCTCATTATTTGTAGCCCAACTAAATGGGTAAACCCAATAACTTTAGAATTATTTATTTAATCCATATATATTGGATCAGACTTATATAATTAATCCAATAATATTAACCCATAATATTTGTTTGGACTAATATATATTGAATTTAAAATATAATCCAAATAACTATGAATTTAAATCAAATAAAATTTAGATGCCTACACTAAGTTTTATCACAATACCGTTTGTACGGGGCAACACTCTCCTCTTCTTTGCTGGCCTCTCTCTCTCTGGCTCTAGCTCGGGCTGGGCAGCAGGGTCCTGAAGCAGCAAGTCTAGTGGCAGGTGGTCCTCCTTAAGCTTATCGACCTCCTTCCTCAGCTCCTTCACTGACTCCTTGGATGCACGGGTCTTCTTTAGCCTCTTGGTCTCCTTTTCAAGACCATTCAGTGCTTTCCCACGAGAATCCACAGCTTCCAGGATCAACTTCTAGCTGTCAAGGATTTTCTTCTGGTTGGCCAGAAGTTCCTTAAGAGTATCCTCAACGGACTGGGGTACCTGTGGTGGAGGGGGTGTAGCCTGGGCTGCCACAGACGAAGAAAGTACAGACAACTTAGAAGTAGTTGCTTGCATCCAGTTGTTGATACTGGCAAGGGACTAGCTCAATCTGTGGGCAGTCAGAGGATATGCCTGTGATGCAGGAATGCATGGGGCTGCTGAAGTGGAGGGACCTGGAGCAATGTCTGGGATGGCTGACTCGGGCTGAGAAGATTCCACTACAACCACTGGCTCTTCAGAGTGGCCAGTGGAAGCAATGGATTTACCTTTGAATTTCTTGCCCTTTAGGTTGTCATCACTCTGAAGGTTGTACCAAGAGAACGGAGCTTTGGGTTTCACCTTCACGTCAAACTTCCTCTTGTCTGCTCCTTGATCATCAAAGTACATGGTTAGGAAGTTTGGGAAGGGGTAGGCTCTATTATTTTCATTCACTACCCGAGTAATAACACTTGACAGAACATTCCCGACATTGATCGAGTATCCTGCCATGATAGAAGCAATGAACACATCCCGCCGGAGAGGAATAGAATTTTCATGGAAGGTGGGGTCTAGTCTGCTACACACAAATATTTCCCACCCTTTTGCCTCAAAGTTCAGTGTTCTCTGGAGAATCACCTTCCCTGCTTGCAACCAGTCAGGGGTTTCACCTGGGATGGCCAAGTGCTCCGCTAGCAAATGACGGACCTCATCTCCCACATTCAACTTCTCTAAGTACTTTGTCTCATATTCATCATCAAATTCCAGATATGTGTTCAATGCATCACCATCAAAAGGCACAGTCAGATTTATCACCTTGGTTGCCTTGGAGTCCTTTTTTAGATAAGCCAGGTTTGTGTAAAACTCCTTGACAAGGTGTTCGTTGGCATCCGGCAAAAAGCAAGCGAAGTAATCCCAACCCTTTCTCTCCCTGAATTGTCTTCTCACATTGGGGTTGAGTGGAAATAGATCCTTGATGATGAACATGTGCTCCGGTATCACTTTCCTCTCCGGCCACCATTCTCGAAATCTATGAAAGGCCGGCTCACTCACGAATTTGTCTTGCCAAGCTTCAGGCTTCCTTGTTCTCTCCACTCCCCCAACTTGGGGTTCACCCCCTGTTTGGGGTTCATCTTCTAGTTCTTCATCCCTGGAGTGTTCATTTGAAAGGGAAGCTGTGGGTGAGGTGGAGTCTTCATGATCACTCCCTGCAGTTGAGCCTTCAGACGACTCAGAATGGGTTGATGCTTGGGCAGGGGGAGCTTCAGAGGGCTCATTGGTCAACCTAAACCTCTCAAAGTCTGGGTAGTGCTCTGGTATGGATTCTAAAGACTCTCCTTCGGAGGGTACATAATCACTTCCCGATTGGGAAGCAGCTCTATCCATGGCTCAGATTGCTTTTCTTGTCTCTGTCATAACTTGTAGGACTTTGGGGGCCAGTTTGATTGTCCCTTGGCTTTTCCCCCGGGAAGACTCTCCCTTTCCACTTGGTTTTTCGACCACCTCCTCTTGATTGGACCATGATCTGCAAGGTGAATTCATGTAAAGCTTGTTAGTATTCAGCAGTTCATAGATTAGAGAACAAAGAAGAATCAGATACAGAGAACTGAGCTGCAGATGCTGGGACCACGGACCGCACAAAAAGGACCGCGGTCCGCAATGAGGTGGGATCAGACTACCAACATCTCTTAAGCAGGACACCGCGGACCGCGTAAAAGCCACCGCGATCCGCACTCAGGCACCGCGGACCGCACAAAGACGACCGTGGTCCGCGGAAAAGTGGGGTTCAGACTACCCACTTCTCTGAAGTTAAGCACCGCAAACCACATAAAAACGACCGTGGTACGCACTGGACCACCGCAGACCGCACAAAAAGGCATCGCGGTCCGCGGTCATCAAATGGGACTTGAAACTTCTAAAGCACCGCGGTCCGCGTAAAAGCACCGCGGATCGCACTCATTGCAAAACTAGGGTTCCAATTTTACTGTTAATACAAGTTCAAATGAACATATTGTTGAAACCCTAGGTTTTTAATCAGTTAAATTAACTACAAAGGGTCTAAATTGAGAATTATGAACAAACCCTAACATGGTTAATGGCTTAAAGAAGGAAAAAGGGAGAAAAAGAGAAGAAAATCTACCAAATAAACAAGGAAATAATAAAATTAAGAAGTTATGGAATCAAAATTACACTTACTAGATGTGGGATGAAGATTAGATGAATGAAATGAACACTTGGAAGTATGAAGATTGATGCACAGGTAAAATTTCACTGTGGAGAGTCAAAGTACGTAAAGTGTAAAATGAAGCCATGAGGCCATATTTATAGAGTTGGGCCTAGGACCCATTGTACCTACCCACAGCGGACCGCGTAAAATCGACTGCGGTCCGCGGTCCTTCAGCTTACTAGGAATCTTGTGTTTGGCCACCGCGGTCCGCGAAAAATCAACCGCGACCGCAGTGGTTCACCGCGGTTCGCGAAAAAGGGTACTGCGGCCGCGGTGGCAACTTCAAAGACTGAATTTTTGGACATGCAAGCTCCGTGGACCGCATAGAATCGATCGCGGTCCGCACTGCCAACTTCAGAGAGCTGGAATTTCTACACTTAGCTTTTTTCCCTGTATCAAAATGATTCTAGAACATTCCAACACTAGTTAGTCCAAAAATGAGTCATATACTACCAAGAAAATCAAAGAAAAACAAAAATAAAGACACATGGGTTGCCTCCCAAGAAGCGCCTGATTTTAATGTCGCGGCATGACGCATGTTACCATGTTCAATTGAGCTTCATCAAAGCCACCATGTGGATATCTTCAAATTTCCCAAGGTAGTGCTTGCACCGGTGACCATTCACTCGAAAAATCTCCCCATTTTTGTTCTTGAGATCGAGAGCACCAAAGGGAGTAACCAATATAACTTCAAACGGGCCACCCCATTTTGACTTGAGTTTGCCCGGAAAGAAACGGAGTCTAGAATTGAAAAGGAGCACCAAGTCTCCCATCTTGAATTCCCGTTCTTTTGCATACTTGTCATGAAGGTACTTCATTTTGTCTTTGTACAAGGAGGAGCTAGTGTAAGCATGAAATCTGAACTCATCTAGCTCATTCAAGTGATCAACTCTGAGATTAGCAGTTGTGTCCTAATCCAAATTCAACTTTTTCAAAGCCCAAAGTTCCTTGTGCTCTAACTCCACCGGAAGATGAAAAGCCTTGCCATACACTAACTGGTAAGGTGACATACCGATTGGGGTCTTGAAAGCGGTCCGGTAGGCCCAAAGAGCATCATCAAGCTTCCGGGACCAATCAGTTCGGTTAGCATTCATTGTCTTGGCCAATATATTCTTGATTTCACGATTGGATACTTCCACTTGGCCACTTGCTTGAGGATGGTACGGGGTAGACACCTTGTGATTGACTCCATACTTCGATAGCAAAGAATCAAAGGCCCTATTGCAAAAGTGAGACCCCCCGTCACTGATGATTGCACGGGGTGTCCCAAATCTTGTGAAAATATGTTTTTTAGGAAAACCAACCACACTCTGGGCCTCATTATTGGGCAAAGTCACGGCCTCAATCCATTTTGAAACGTAGTCCACCGCCACGAGTATGTAAGTGTTTCCACAAGAGCTCACAAATGGCCCAATAAAGTTAATACCCCATACATAAAAAATGTCCACCTCTAGGATAGTATTAAGAGGCATCTCATCTCTCTTGGATATGCCATCCATTCGTTGGCATTCATCACATCGCTTCACCAACTCACTAGCATCTTTGTATAAGGCAGGCCAAAAGAAACCACAGTTTAGCACTTTTGAAGCGGTCCTTGCCCCTCCATAATGACCACCATAAGGTGAGGAGTGGCAAGACTCAAGAATCGACCCTTGTTCCTCTTCGGGCACACATCGCCGGATGACCCCCTCAGTGAAAATCTTGAATAAGTATGGTTTATCCCAATAGAAATCCATGATATCCCTCCTAAGCTTCTTCCTTTGGTTAGAAGAGAGCTCAAAAGGAACAACACCAGTGACAAGAAAGTTGGCAATGCCCGCGAACCATGGCATTTGTTGCATTAACATAGAAAAAAGTTGTTCATCAGGGAAATTGTCATTAATTCCAAGCTCATCACAAGGTCGACCTTGTTACTCCAATCGAGAGAGATGGTCGGCCACTTGGTTTTCACTTCCTTTTCGATCAACAATCTCCAAGTCAAACTCTTGAAGTAACAACACACACCGCATGAGTCTCTCTTTGGAGTCCTTTTTTGTCATGAGATACCGGAGTGCCGCATGGTTAGTGTGAACTATGACCTTGGCACCCATGAGATAAGGATGAAATTTCTCCATCGCAAAGAATATTGCCAATAACTCCTTCTCAGTGACATTGTAATTCATTTGGTCGAGTTCATCATTTTGCTAGCATAATAGATAGGGTGAAAGATTTTGTTCACCCTCTGGCCCAACACCGTCCCCACAGCCACATCACTAGAGTCGCACATAAGCTCAAAAGGAGAGCTCCAATCGGGCACGGTGATAATAGGAGTTGTGGTGAGCTTGTGCTTCAACAACTCAAAAGCACTCATGCAATTCTCATCAAAATGAAATTTGGCATCTTTCTCTAATAATTTGCACAAAGGATTGACCACCTTAGAGAAGTCCTTAATGAAATGCCGATAGAACCCGGCGTGCCCAAGGAAGCTCCGGACTCCCTTAACCGAAGTTGGAGGTGGCAAATTAGAAATCACTTCAATTTTGGCTTTGTCCACTTCAATACCATTCCTCGAGATTTTGTGACCCAACAATATTCCTTCTTCCACCATAAAGTGGCATTTTTCCTAGTTTAGCACTAGGTTGGTCTCTTCACAACGAGCGAGGACTTTGTCAAGATTGCTCAAACACTCATCGAAGGAATCCCCAACTACACTGAAGTCATCCATAAACACCTCGAGGAAGTCTTCAACCATATCTGTAAAGATCGCCATCATGCACCGTTGAAAAGTGGCGGGTGCATTGCAAAGACCGAAAGGCATCCGGGAGAAGGCAAAAGTACCATAAGGACATGTGAAAGTGGTCTTCTCTTGATCCTCTGGGGCAATCAAAATCTGATTATAACCTGAATATCCATCCATAAAGCAGTAGAAAGATCGACCCGCAAACCTATCTAACATTTGATCCAAAAAGGGCAAGGGGAAATGGTCTTTGCGGGTCACTTTGTTGAGCTTGCGGTAATCCATACACATTATGTGACCGTTCTCGTTGGAATGAGTTCATTTTTATCATTTTGGACCACCGTCATTCCATCCTTCTTCGGAACACATTGGACTGAAGAGGTCCAAGCGTTATCCGAAATTGGGTAGACAACTCCTGCATCAAGCCATTTAATGATTTGTTTCTTCACCACCTCTTGCATTGCCTTGTTGAGACTCCGTTGGTGTTCTACGGAAGGCTTTAATCCATCCTCCAAGATGATTTTGTGCATGCAAAAAGCGGGGCTTATTTCCCGAATGTCTGCAAGAGTCCATCCTATTGCTTTCCTACTCCTCCTTAGCACATTTAAAGTTGAGTCCACCTGCAATTGGGTTAGGCAAGAGGAAAGAATGACAGGCAAAGTGAGAGAGGGACCAAGATATTCATACCTGAGGTGGGAGGGTAGTGGCTTCAACTCCAAAGTTGGGGGCTCTTCAATTGAAGGCTTTGTTGGATAAGTCTTCCGGTTCTCCAAGTCTAATGATAGCTTTCGGGGACCGTAGGAGTAAGAGCTAATGCCTTGAAGGGCATTGGTACTTTCAAGAAAGCCATCTACCACGGTGTCCTCGTGGTTCAATAAGGCAACTTCCACTGGATCATCAACATGAATCATAGAGCTTGCATCATCAATAATTACCTTAGTGACGAGGTCCATGAAAGAGCATATTTCTGTACTGTTGGGCTGCTTCATTGATTTACACACATGGAACACCATTTTTTCATTGCCCATTCGAAAAGTGAGCTCCCCGACTTCCACATCAACTAAGGCCTTCCCCGTTTCAAGGAAGGGCCTTCCCAAAATAATGGGGACCTCATAATCCACTCCGCAGTCCAATATGACAAAATCTGAGGGCAAAATAAATTTGTCCACCCGCACCAACACATCATCAATTATCCCTAGGGGCCTCTTCATCGACTTCTCCGCCATTTGCAAATGCATGTCGCCCTAGGTTTCCCAATCCCCAATAGTTTAAATACCGAGTATGGCATCAAGTTTATACTCGCTCCAAGGTCACACAAGGCTTTAGCAAAATTCGCACTCCCGATTGTGCAAGGAATGGTAAAAGCTCCCGGGTCTTCAAGTTTTGGTGCCATTGAATGTACTATGGCACTCACTTGGTGAGTTATCTTAATGGTTTCACACTCCATGTACCGCTTCTTTGTGACTAAGTCCTTCATGAACTTAGCATACCCCGTCATTTGTTCCAAGGCTTCAACCAACGGGACATTGATGGAAAGATTCTTCATCATATCAATAAAATTCTTGAATTGAGTCTCTTGCTTTTGTTTCGCCAACCGTTGAGGGTATGGAGGAGGGAGCCTAGGCAATGGTGCCTTGACTTGTGGGACCACCAATTTCGGCATATCAATCATGTGTTCCCTAGACGGGTTCACGTCCCTTTCAAATCCTCCCCATTATCATGGATATCAATTCTCACCTCACTAGTAGTTGACTCATCCACAACTTGCTTAACTTCAATTGGTAACTCATCATGGGGCAATTCATCATCATCATCAACAATTTGCTTTTGCCTAGAAGTACTTGCTTCACCACCTTTTCCACTTCTCGTGGTGACCGCCATGGCGTGACCGGTATTATTATTGTTCCCACCCTTGGGGTTCACCACCGTATCACTCGGTAGTGCACCCTTTGGGTGTGTGTTTAAGGCATGAGAAATTTGGCCCATTTGTACTTCGAGGTTCCTAATGGAGGTGTTGTGAGAGGCCAACTGAGCATCGGAGTCCGCATTTTGCTTCATCATTTTCTTGAACATTTGTTCAATTCTTCCCATATCATTTCTTGATGAGCTTTGTCCTTGAGATTGGTACGGGGGTGGATTGCTTTGTTGTTGGTACATCGGGGGACTTTGAGAGACTGACCCCCGGTTACCATTACCACCCCAATTGTTGTTGTTATTGCCTCCGCTCCAATTATTATCATTGTTGTTCCCCCATTGTTGGTTATTGTTGTTCCCCCAATTTCGTGAATTGTTGTTATTGCTCCAATTTCTTTGTCTTTGATTACCCCAACTTTGATTGTTGCCTTGGTTGCTCCAATTTTGATTGTTGCTCTGACTGTCCCCTTGACTTTGGTAGTTATTGGCATACATAACATCCTCTTCTTGATCATCATATGGTTCTTCTTCACTATACCCACTCGGTCCTTGGTCACTTTGATAATTGTTGCTTTTCTTAGGATTTCCCCAAGGTCTTCTTTGGTTCACTCCCTCCATGGCATTTACTTGCTTTGGCCTTTGTAATTGTTGAAGCTGGGCCTTTGCAAGTTGGTTCATAGTGGTTGTGAGCTCGACAATTGCTTGCCCCCTGCTCTTGAAGTACTTTGTGAAGACTATTGACACCAGTCTCACCCTGAGGTACGTTTGCTCTACTTTTCCAAGCTGACGATGTGTCAGCCATCTCATCCAATACCTCACATGCCTCGGGGTAAGTCAATTTCATAAAGTTTCCACCGGCCAACTGATTGACCACACATTGATTGACAGTGTTTATCCATCGGTAGAAAGTCTGCTGGATCATGGCTTAAGTCATGTCGTTGTTTGGACATTCCTTTACCATGGTCCGATATCTCTCCCATATCTCATGCAAAGGCTCATTGGGTTCTTTCTTAAAGGCCAAGATTTCATCTCTGAGCGCCTCCATATGACTTGGGGAGAAAACTTTAGCAATAAACTTGTCTGCGAGCTCATCCTAAGTAGATACTGAGTGGTTGGGAAGATGCTCGAGCCAATCAAGAGCCTTCCCTCAATGAGAGAAGGGTAATAACCGAAGTCTCAATGCATCCTCCGAGACATTCGTTTGTTTACTACCCCAACAGGTATCCACGAAGCCCTTAAGATGTTTGTAAGCATTTTGATGTGCGACTCCGGTGAAATAACCCCGTTGATCTAAGAGTGTCAGCATCACATTGGTAATTTGGAAATTTCCGGCCCTAATTCTCGTCGTGACAATGGCACTAGCATACCCTTCGTTTGGAAGGACCCGAGGGGCGGCTCTGGCAGCTGGTGGCAGGGGAGGGTCTGGAATGTCCTCTTGAATATTGTCCTGTCGGCCCCTTCTTTGAGGTGGTACTTGGTTGATTTCATTGTCTTGGTTATCAAATACCCCCTCCCCCGCAATAACGTTTCCTAAGGGATCCGCCATTTGCACCTGAATAGATTCAACAAAAACGTTAAAAACAGAAGGAAAGAAAAACACTTAACATTACTATTCACGTAGATAATTAACACCGTATAACTCCCCAGCAACGACACCAAAAAGTGATCGGCTCTCACCCACACTACTATTAGAGTAGAAAGATGAAGGTTGGTGCAGCTTTTACCCGAAAGGTCGGGATCGATTCCTCATAGAGTTATGATTTGGAGTCGAGTTTCTATGTAATCTAATAGTGTTTTGTGTTTTTTATTACACTTCTCATAATTTTGGGTTTTGTATTATAATTATGATTTAGTATACTACAATTGCATTTAAGCTAACTATTGTCTTTTTGGGCTGTTTTCTAATTATATAAAGGCACCAGTGTTATGACTTTTACCTAGGCGGGTAATCAGCGGGTTCTAATTTCTAAAGCAAAGATGTTGTTCGGGGAATTATGATATAACCAATGCCCAACATTACCCACTCTATACCTCTCTGTAGTTTGAGTGGTATTGCCTTAATTGCCTTTCTCAAGGTCAATTGGGTATCAAATTTGCACAAGCAATTTAGGCTCAAGTAGGGTTTTACTCTTTCGAGGTTTAACCCGTTAATTGGTACTATCAATTCTCATGATTTCGTCCCAATTCATTGTTGGGTTGATTTTCTAGACTTGAGTTCTCTTTCTCAAGAAGGACCCAAGTCAATTGAACACCAATTAGTGTTTGCAACCACTAAATTTAACAATAAAACCACAAATCAACCTAAATATCCATCACCCATAAATATTTAAGCCCTAATTTAGAGAACCCATTAATTACCTACACTAGGGTTGAGCCACAACCCTAGCTAATGGGTTTAGTTACTCATAATCAATGAAGAAATCAAAGAATTAGATGAAGCAAAACCCATGTAATGGAATTATAAAATAAAACTGAAGGATTCAATGTTGAAAACTAGCTAAAATTACAAAAACTTGTTGTAGAAAAACGCTCACGAGCTCCCAAAATATGTCTGATATAAAGCTTACCCTAAAAAAATAACAAAAGAAGCTATTTATACTGATGCCAAAAATTTCGGACAAAAATGCCCATGCGGGGTCACCGCGGACCGCTGCCGCGGTGAGGCTATTTGGCTTCACAAATTTGGGCTCTGAACTTGGCCACCGTTGTCCGCATAAAATGGACCGTGGTCGCGGTGGCTTCAACGCGGACCGCGAAGAAAGGACCGCGGTCCGCGGTAGTCTTCTAGACTTCAAATGTTGGGTCTCTGAATCTCTTGACCGCGGACCATGTAAAATGGATCGCAGTTCACGTTGGTGTTGGCCTTCAAAATTTGGTTCTCTGAATCTCACCACCCCAGTCCGCGGATAATGGACCGCGGTCCGCGATGGTATTTTCCTTGGGACAGCACTCTCTGAACCTTACCACTGCGGATCGCATAAAGTGGACCGCGGTCCGCGGTGGTCAATTGAACTTGGCTTTTAGTTGTTCTTGGTACTTGTGCAAGTTTCACTCCTTTTTGAGCAGGTCTTTGATTATTTGTCATCTTTTTTGGCTAAACCCTGCAACAAGCATAACACGTAAGCCTTTGGGACTATGTTGTGTATAATTGCATCCAAAACTTAAGCAAGATAGAGTGTAAAACAAGGTAAAATCCCTAGTTATCGACTTTCCCTGGGCCGGAAGGCCAATTCTAGTACTGAGTGGACTTCCTTGTGAGAATAGGGATACTGTGTAAATATCATTTCTTATTCTTTATGATCATATGCTGGTATGTAGAGTTTACAAACATAATTTGGTGCATCTTTCTTATTTTTCTGCCATATTACTGTCATGTTCAAGTTATATATTGTTGTTCATAAACATCAGAGGTTTAGTCTGTCACTACCTCTCAACCCATAGTTTGGGTTCGTTACTTCTGAGTTGGTGTACTCACGTTATACCCTGCACCTTGTGTGCAGATCCAGGTATATCGGGACTCGGCTCTGGTCATTGAGTAGCTGACAATTTCCATCAGAGTTGTCGAGATAGCAGTTGGCAACCGTGATCTCGTCATCTCTTTCCTATTCTACCTGTCGTTATTTACTTTTCAGACTTGTTGGTCATTCCTCTTTCATTCATATTATGTATTAGCAGCTCATGACTGTGTGACACTGGATCCGGGATTGTAGGATTTGAGTTTTGTTTTCATAAATAGTTCCAACTTCAGATTTCTTATTGTTATTTTCTTCAGATTTATTAAAAATGGTATTTCACTGGTAATTGGACCTAGTTTAGAAATAAATGGGTGGTTGGCCTGGTTCCACGACAGGCGTCATCACGACTCTGGATATGGGTCGTGACAGCGGCTGTGTTATTTCATTGTTGTTGCAGTACTTTATTATTTGTTTATATTTCCTTCTTGCTTTATATTTATTGTCTCAGTTATATTTTTCTTGTTCGTGTAGAATTGTTTTAATGTGTTATTGTATATATTATTGTCACCGGTTACATGTTGTTAATTCCCCGCCGTAGCCTCGTCACTATTTCGTCGAGGTTAGGCTTGACACTTACTCAGTACATAGGATCGGTTGTACTGATACTACACTTTGTGATCTTTTGCACAGATCCAGGTACCGGCCAACAATAGAGATTTTTAGAGAAACTATCTATTTTCTGGAGACACGAGGTATATCTGCCGGCGTTCGCAAATCCCGAGAGTCTTATCTTGGTTTGTAGAGACTGTTTTATTTTTTTCTCAAAATAGTTGTATTATTTCTTTCAGCCCATTATTTGTAGTAATCTTAGAAGTTTGTGAATTGTGACACCAGACCCTGGGGTAGTCATAAAGTTATGTATTTGATTAGTTTGTGGTTCGGTTTATTAAATTGTTATTATTTTATCTATGAAATTATTCATCGACAACCATTAAATTCAGTTTATTTTATTATGTCTAAATGAATAATCAATGCAAAGTAGTTAATCGAATTCTAACATTGGTTGCCTAGCGAGTCTGATGTTAGGCACCATCACGATCCCTAAGGTTGGAAATTTGGGCCGTGACACTTAATTAATGATATTAAGTTAATTATGATTAGATTCAGGTGTATTGGAGGTGAATTCAAAAGGAAAAGTTATAATTGAACAGTGAGTGACCTGCGAAATTGAGGTAAGTGCTTGGTTTAACCTTGACTTGAGAGAATATGAATCCCCAACATAATTGATATGTGAAGTTGCATGTGTGTGGTGTATAGTTGAGGTGACGAGTATCTATGCACCACCAAATTGTTTGTTAAACATGATCCCTTCCCCCTTTCCAATTTAACTGATTCATGTCTTAATTGTTCTATGTTCATTATTTCTATGACTACTTGGCTTTGTTACTTTGTTGTTAAGTATTGTTGTAATTATTTTGGAAGAGTATTGGTTGTTTACTTGGTTTCCTTAAGGTACATAAAGGTTGATCATGTAACGACCCGACCGGTCATTTTGAGCTCTAGCGCGTCGTTCAGCGGTTGGAAGTCATGAATAGCTTCATTTCAGGTATTATGACTTGCGCGTATGGTCGGAATTGAAATTCAGGAAGTTCAGAGTTAAATTGAAAGGAAAATTCTCATTTCGGAAGCCTTAAGTTGGGAGAATCGACTATGTCTGGGATTTGGAGTAAAAGACCTCATAATCAGTATCTGAAGGTTCCAAGAAGTTCGTACGATGATTTCATACTTGGGCGTATGTTCGGATCGGGTTTGGGATAACCGGGGAGCGTTTCGGCGTATATTGTGGAAATCAACATTTTGAAGGAATTTCCTAAGTTTGGCTTGAAGCGCATTTCAGAGATATTGATATCCATTTGGGATTCCGAGTCTAGGAATAGCTATGTATGGTGATTCTGGAGTTGGGAGCGCGATCGGAAGTGAATTCGGATGTCCGGAGGTCATTTTGAAGTCATTTGGCTAAAGATAGAATTTTGAAGGTTTTTGAAGAATCCAACCGGAAATGGAAATTTTGATATCGGGGTCGGAACGCTATTCCGGAAGTTGTAGCAGGTTCGTAATATCGAATATGACTTGTGTGCAAAATTTGGGGTCAATCGGACGTGATTTGATAGGTTTCGGCATCGGATGTGGAAGTTTAAAGATTCAAGTTCATAAAGTTTGAATTTTGGTGCGATTCGTGATTTCGGCATTTTTTGATTTGATTTGAAGCCTCGAGCAAGTCCGTGGAATGTTATGGGACTGAGTCGTGTGATTGGACGGGGTCCCGGGGGACTCGGGTGGATTCTGGGTGGTTAACGGATCAAATTTGGAGTTGAAGAAGAGTTGAAGTTGATGTCATCTGGTGTGACCGCACCTGCGAGGCTTTGGCCGCAGGTGCGACTTTGGGAGACGCATGTGCGAGTTTTGGGTTGGAGCTGAGGAGGCCGCATGTGCGAGAGTTTGGGCGCACCTGCGAAAGCGCAGGTGCGAGCAGGAGACCGCAGGTGCGGAAATGAGGCCTGGGCAGAATGTTTTTAAACGTGAATCATGTCATTTCTCCTCCTATTTTCATTTGGTATGGGAGATTTTGAGGAGCTTCAAGGAGGGAATTTCGTCAGGGATCACAAGGTAAGTTGTTTTTACTTATTTCCAAGTTAAATACAAGGTTATTACATGGATTTGAACATGAAAATTGTGGGCAAATTGGGAAATTTGAAGAAAAACCTAGAAATTTGATAATTTGGATTTTAGCCACGAATTGAGCATGAATATTTGAGTAAATTGTATATTTGAACTAGTAAAGCTACGGGTAGAGTTTATCTTCGAGAAATTTCAGAAATCTGGGCACGTGGGCCTGAGGGCATTTTGATCAATTCATTGAGCGGAGTTGGGAAATGATATAATTTGAATTTGTTACAAGTATTATAGTGAATTTTCATTGTTTTGCCCGTTATTTGGTAGTTTTGGGGAGTTGTGCATCAAATTGGAGCCGTCGGGAGGGCTTGGAAGTCGGTTATGAAGTTTCGGAGCGAGGTAAGTCTCCTTTCTAACTTTGTGAGGGGGAATTGTAACCCACTAGCATGCCTTACGTATTGTACATGTGATCCTGCCAATAAAATTAGATCGATAATGCTACTGAATTGGTAATTTATTTCCTAAGAAGGCTAGAGTGTACCTCTCTTAATCATTTACAAGAGAATTGATTCCTCCGTGGGTAATTGTATTCCTGATAAGGTTTTATTATTGAACTTGGCAAATGAATTTCAAATATGATTTAAATACTATCTTCAGGTTCACCTAAAGAAAAATTTTAACATTTTCTTGGGAAGTTGTTTCTTGATAAAAATGTGGTTTCCTTATGTGAATACGTGTACATATGAGCGCCTGAGTCGCATGTATGATTCGCGAGCAGGTTAGCCTTATTATTATTTGTTGACCGCGTCGCATGATCGATTCGCGAGCGGGGAAATAGATGCATCTATGGTTCGAGTCGTTCGACCCTCGACAGTGAACAATTTATTATTGTTGGTCCGCGCCGTTCGACCCTCGGCATTTTCTTGTGCATGATAAATGCTGCTTATTTTCCTGTTAATTATACTTGTTTATTTGCCTAAGGAGTTTTGAGTTGCCAGCTAAAATGAAGAAGAATTGATGTGTAAAATGTGAAATAGGTTGATATTTCTTATATCTTCTCATTATTTAATTGCCTATAATACTCATGCTTAGCACCTCACTTGATTATAGTTAATCGACTTATTGCAAGTGTCTAATTCGACCTCTCGTTACTACCTCTCTGAGGTTAGGCGGGATACTTACTGAGTACACTTTATTTTCGTACTCATGCTCCACTTACTGTGCATTTTGTTGCACATGTACCTTCATAGCAATATGGTTGAATTGGAGACTTAGACGAGCTGCATCATCCGGAGACGACCCGCAGCCGGCAGAGTCTTCCTCATATGTATTTGTACTTTATTCTTAAAGTTCTTGTCCAATTTGTATCTCGGACAAGTTTTGTTTAATTGTATAAATCCTTAGAAATTGTTCATGTACTTGTGACACATGGTTTTGGGATGTATTTGGGTTGTATTCTTATTAAATTGGAAAAATGGATTGTTGCTTTTACTTAATGGATTTCTATCTAGTTATTATGTACTAAAATGAAAAGTAACGATTTCGAAAATGTAAAGACATGACTTTATTTTAAATTAGTTAATGATTGGATTGCCTGACAGTGATGCTTATGTTTCTTCCTACTCAATCTTAATTTTATACGTCGCGAAGCATTTTTTTGTTATAATCGGGAGTTTGAGGGATTGTAATGGTGCTACAGATATGGTGCGTGATTTTTTCGTACCTAGTTGATTGGGATGTTGTTGTCGCCCCGCAGAAGGATATTATGTTGTTTCAGCTCAGTAGTTGTGTTTCTGAGAACTTTGAGGCTATGCTCAAATTGTTATGATGCTTACGATTAGTTATCGCGCGGTGTCGATATGATGGTAGAATGCTTGCCCATATGTTTAGGTGATGGATGGTTTGGAAGGAGGTTTTCTCATAGCGTAATTTCGGGATTTCAGTATTTTGTTCCGGCGGAGGAAGGGCAATGGGACTATGAATGTTCAAAGTCTGGGGGATAAAGTAATAAGACTTGGTGTTATCAAGCGAGGTGGAGTTTTCATTTGTGATGTGGTGTCGTTGTTTTAATCGAATGGAATATGTTAAGTTCGTCGGTGCCATGGTTCCTCGGTGCAATGGGGTCTGAGTATTGCGAAGAAGTATTAAAGAAGCGGCTGTCAGAGATCGTGGTGTGTGGTGGTTCAGAATTGAATAGTCATTTCTACTGAAGGCGGCTCGAGAAATATGATCTTTAGGGAGTCGAAGTTATGGTGATCTGCTGGTTTGGGTGTTGCAAATAATTATATTGAATTGAGGCCAAAATTGAGAAGCATGCAATGAAGGAAGACATGTGAGAAGTGTCAGGTGGCGGCTAAATCTCAGAAAGGGGCCAAGCATAAGAAGAGGAAGTCAGGTAGTGCTGGAAGGAATGAGTTTAACCAAAGTGGGAGAGTGGTAGTGTAGCATATGAGTTTAGTGGTAAGACAGTTTCCTATCTTGAGGAAAAGTTTGGAGTGATTTGAGAATTTTAGTAGACAGGGATTAGGTCCACGAGCTTAAGCTGAAATGCTGGTTATTCGGCAGGAGGTTGGATGCAACAGGGAGGAGTTGTTAGGGAAGAAGAAGGATGCAATGTGGCGATGAATTTGAAGATGTTGTAGCGCAATTAGTAGATGTCCATGAGGAGCGGACGGACGGGCAGAGTTGGTGAATGAGAGCAGGCTTAGGATGGGGTATTGATGTTGTAGAGAGTGTGTATTTCAGCGTCGTTGGAGGGTGTCAGTTGGTGATTTCCACAGGTGGGTTATCTTCCGTAAGTAGGTCAGCGGTTATGTGGTTGACAAGTTTCTGCGAGGAATCCTAGCGGCTATTTGGCAGGCAGAGGGGGGGAGGGGCAAATATGTGAATGATGCTAGAGAATTTGAGTGTTCAGGAAGTGCCTACAGGAGAATTCGGAAGGATTGGACGGGTTGGTTGGGCAAGATCATGTTAGCAAAGGAGAAAGGGACTCAGCAGGGTCTAGAGTGGTGCAAGGATGTAGCTTCGGGCTAAGTGGGAGAGTCCCACCACCTGCAGTTGGTTTGTAGGATTGTGTTCTCATGGGGTTGCGGATTGTCGGCATATTGGCAATGTTAGTACAACTAAGGGGAAAGGAGTAAAATGGTGATTTCGCGTGGGATTTGGTGAATATGTGCAAAAGTTGGTCCTGTTGGACCAGGGTTAGGCTTTGAAAGATTCAAAATGTATGCTTAAGGCATGGCGAGTTGTAAGGATAGTGACTCAATCACGTGCTTCATTGAGGAGGTGTGTTTCATGTGCTAAAAGAGCCTTGGAGTTGATTGTATTCGGGTCCAGCCAGAGTGGGTGACTTTTGATAGCGGTCCTAGTGAATCCAAAAGTTAAGACTGCCGTGTTTAAGGGTTTCAAGCAGCAATATGATTAAGAATCGAGCTTTTGCAGCGTAAATTCTAAGAAAGGGAAATGGTTGGAGCATTCTATGTTAATTTCATTGTGAAGGATAGCATTGGAGGAATGAGAGAAATAAACTCCGGGTTGTAGGAAGATTACCAGAAGGGTATGAGACGGGTTGCGAGATTAGACAGCATGGCCTCGTGAATCAAGGTCACTCGGTATGAGTGAGGATTGAGTTTGCTATGAGTTGAAGGAAGTTACTACTATCTCTGAGGCAATTTAGATGATTAAAAGAAGATAGATTGGTTAGCCATGGTTGAAATGGCATATGTACGGCGTGATCAGTTCCTTCGGTATGATTGTGGATGTGTATAGTTTGTGCAGATGGATGTGGGGCTTGTCGGACGTCGTAATAGATTTCAGTTGGAGGCATTCAAGTGTTGTGTCCTGTCAGGTGTAGGCGGATCCCGGAACGTTTATGGTGGTTCAGACCACTACTTAAGGATTTTCATGTATGGTGGTTGTGAGAATCCACTTGTGTATGGTTATGATTATCATGAATTGAGGTAAGTAAAAGGTTTTCTATATGATGAAGTGTTCACCCTAGTAGTGGTTCAGGAGTTATGGTGGAAGTCCTATGTTATTCCATATCGGCATGTTAGGTGCAGTAAGCAGTATGTAACTGGAAGTAAGAATCGAGATTTGCGGTTCGGTGTTAACAAGGATGTCAGGAGCTCGGAGGAGCAAGAACGAGGGATTTGAATGTTTAGGATGACCTGATGTTGTCTTCAGTGTTACCTGAGATCGATGTTCGGTGAAAGAGGCTTTGTACCCTGGTCATGGGTTCTTGATGTGTTTTGCAGCAATTGTGTGGTCGGTGGTATGGATGTGCAAACTTGTTACCTTGTGTGGAAGGACGTGGGAGCATGACCGCGGGAAGATTGTATAGGTGTGACATGTAGTCACCTGATTGGTTGAAGAATTATACCGAGTATAAATGAGTGTAATATTGCTTAATTGAGAATTTATGCCTGGAAGGCGTTCGATTCGGTTGATTGTGGATTATGGGGTGTTTGTCCCGGCTATGATGGTTGTTCTTGTGTATTATGAGAGGAATCAGGGTGTTATGGACCCATGTGAAGTTATTAGCCTAGTTCAGTGCAAGCAGAATCGACTGGAAATGTGTGAATGGATTAAAACAAGATCATGGGCTTCATGTGAGTTAGATGTGTTCGTTTCAGAATAGCGCTCCTCGAGGAGGGGTGTGGGATATCAGATGATGTCCCGTCTTCGTCAAATTCATGTGATATTATGGTTGTGTTGTGTGAGTTGTGAAGCGGCTTGATAATTTCTTATGTGTTGAGATTCTACGTAGTAATGAGGTTATGTGAGCAGGATGGTTCTTGGGATTCAAATTATATATCGCACCGCAGTTGTGCTTGAGTTTTGTAGCATATGGCTCTATCAGTCCCCCCACCCTACCCCCAGAATGGTATTGTGCACTTACCGTGCTTGTGACCGGCAATCAGTAATTTATAATAGTGAGCAAATTCATCTTCGTGTATATCTCCTTATGTGAATTTTATGATGGGACTGGGTGGAACGCGGCCACGGGTATGTTATTCGGATCGGGTTGCATGTCGCAGCAGTGTGATGTTGAGTAAGGCTCCTATACTTATTTTCTTGTGCTTTACTTCCAATTTTTCTGAGAAAAGTTCATATTAGTTGCGTGAGTGGGGTAGTTCCTTCCTGAGTCATTTCCTTATGTATCACATTCGAAGTGTGGCCTATTGGCGCGTTGTGGCGTCGTGTGAGATTGTTGGTTATGTATGGGGTGATTGGTTATCTGAATAGTTCCTACCGGGTGAGACGAGACTATTGGATCAAGGGTCAAGTGCGATGAAATTTTGTGAAGTATACTACAGGACAATCACCATTATTTGGTCTGCAATGAGATGATGATCTAAGTCAAAAGAAAAGATTTCAATGTTTTGGTTAACTTTGCAGCTGGTTAGGAATTTCTACACACCTCCTCTGTTGTGGTGGTATCATCAGCATTATAGCAGGATGTATGCATATATCCTACAAAGTGCATTGAGAGCATCAGATTCGTAGAATTGTGGCTATTAATATTCAGGGAAGGTCATGACGGCTAGATAATGAATTATGCGGTGCATGGTACTGATTCAGCAAAGGTACGCAGTCATATTTTGGTACCTCGTGTGGTAGTTGATGCGGTGATTATATATTGGAGATGGGTCTGGCAGAGAAATTTCAGGTGTTGGAACTAGGTTCTGAGCTTATTGCATGGGTAAAAGAGGATATCTTCAGGATTGATCAAGCTTATGTGCTCAACTGGGTTGTGGCAGCCCGGGGCAGGTGCACGAGGTGTTAAACAGTGATTTCAGATAACTTAAGAGAAGTTCTTGGCACGTTCGAGGACGAACGTCTGTTTAAGTGGGGGAGATTGTAACGACCTGACCGGTCGTTTTGAGCTATAGCGCGTTGTTCATCGGTTGGGAGTCATTAATAGCTTCATTTCAGGTATTATGACTTACTAGTATGGTCGGAATTGAAATTTGGGAAGTTCGGAGTTAAATTGAAAGGAAAATTCTTATTTCGGAAGCCTTAAGTTGGGAGAATCGGCTAAGACTGGGATTTGGAGTAAAAGAGCTCGGAATCAGGATCCAAAGGTTCCAGCAGGTTCGTACGATGATTTCGGACTTGGGCGTATGTTCGGATCGGGTTTTGGATAACCCGGGAGCGTTTCAGCGTATATTGTGGAAATCAACATTTTTGAAGGAATTTCCTAAGTTTGGCTTGAAGCGCATTTCAGAGATATTATGTATGTTTGGGATTCCTAGTCTGGGAATAGCTCCGTATGGTGATTCTGGAGTTGGGAGCGCGATCGGAAGTCCGGAGGTCATTTTGAAGTCATTTGGCTAAAGATAGAAATTTGAAGGTTTTTGAAGAATCCGACCGGAAATGGCAATTTTGATATCGGGGTCAGAACGCGATTTCGGAAGTTGAAGCAGGTCCGTAATGTTGAATATGACTTGTGTGCAAAGTTTGGGGTCAATCGGACGTGATTTGATAGGTTTTGGCATCAAATGTGGAAGTTTGAAATTTCAAGTTCATAAAGTTTGAATTTTGGTGCGATTCGTGATTTCGGTGTTGTTTGATTTGATTTGAATCCTCGAGCAAGTCCGTGGAATGTTAAGGGACTGAGTCGTGTCTTTGGACGGGGTCCCGGGGGACTCGGGTGGATTCCGGGTGGTTAACAGATCAAATTTGGAGTTGAAGAAGAGCTGAAGTTGTTGTTATCTGGTGTGACCGCACCTGCGAGGCTTTGGCCGCAGGTGCGACTTTGGGAGCCGCATGTGCTAGTTTTGGACTGGAGCTGAGGAGGCCGCAGGTGCGAGCAGGAGACCGCAAGTGCGGAAATGAGGCATGGGCAGAATGTTTTAAAACGAGAATCATGTCATTTCTCCCCCTATTTTCATTTGGTATGGGCGATTTTGAGGAGCTTCAAGGAGGGAATTTCGTCAAGGATCACAAGGTAAGTTGTTTTTACTTATTTCCAAGTTAAATACAAGGTTATTACATGGATTTGAACATAAAAATTGTGGGCAAATTGGAAAATTTGAAGAAAAACCTAGAAATTTGATAATTTGGATTTTAGCCACGAATTGAGCATGAATATTTGAGTAAATTGTATATTTGAACTAGTAAAGCTACGGGTAGAGTTTATCTTCGAGAAACTTCAAAAATCCGGGCACGTGGGCCCGAGGGAATTTTGGTCAATTCATTGAGCGGAGTTGGGAAATGATATAATTTGAATTTGTTACAAGTATTAGAGCGAATTTTCACTGATTTGCCTGTTATTTGGTAGTTTTGGGGCGTTGTGCATCAAATTGGAGCCGTTGGGAGGGCTTGGAAGTCGGTTATGAAGTTTCGGAGCGAAGTATGTCTCCTTTCTAACTTTGTGAGGGGAAATTATCCCCTAGGTGAACTAATTAAATATGTGTTACTATTTGTGGGGGCTACGTACGCACGAGGTGACGGGAGTCCGTGCATAGCTACTGTTATGCCATGTCCGGGTAGTCTAGGATCCACTAACATGCCTTACGTATTGTACATGTGATCCTGCCAATAAAATTAGATCGATAATGCTATTGAATTGGTAATTTATTTCCTAAGAAGGATAGAGTGTACCTCTCTTAATCTTTTACAAGAGAATTGATTCCTCCGTGGGTAATTGTATTCCTGATAAGGTTTTATTATGGAACATTATTGAACTTGGCAAATGAATTTCAAACATGATTTAAATACTATCTTCAGGTTCACCTAAAGAGATTTTTTAACATTTTCTTGGGAAGTTGTTTCTTGATAAAAATGTGGATTTATTATGTGAATACGTGTACATATGAGCACTTGAGTCGCAGGTATGATTCGCGAGCAAGTTAGCCTTATTATTATTATTATTATTATGCTGACCGCGTCGCATGATCAGCGGGAAAAATATATGCATCTATGGTTCGAGCCATTCGACCCTCGGCAGTGCACAATTTATTATTGTTGGTCCGCGCCGTTCGACCCTCGGCATTTTCTTGCGCATGATAAATGCTGCTTATTTTCCTGTGAATTATACTTGTTTATTTGCCTAAGGAGTTTTGAGTTGCCAGCTAAAATGAAGAAGAATTGATGTGTAAAATGTGAAATAGGTTGATATTTCTTATATCTTCTCATTATTTAATTGCCTATGATACTCATGCTTAGCACCTCACTTGATTATAGTTAATCGACTTTTAGCAAGTGTCTAATTCGACCTCTCATCACTACCTTTTTGATGTTAGGCGGGATACTTACTGAGTACACTTTATTTTCGTACTCATGCTCCACTTACTGTGCATTTTGTTGCACATGTACCTTCATAGCAATATGGCTGAATTGGAGACTTAGACGAGCTGCATCATCCGTAGACGACCCGCATCCGGCAGAGTCTTCCTCATATGTATTTGTACTTTATTCTTAAAGTTCTTGTCCAATTTGTATCTCGGACAAGTTTTGTATAATTGTATAAATTCTTAGAAATTGCTAATGTACTTGTGACATCGGGTTCTGGGATGTATTTGGGTTGTATTTTATTAAATTGGAAAAATGGACTGTTGCTTTTACTTAATGGATTTCTATCTAGTTATTATGTACTAAAATGAAAAGTAACGATTTCGAAAATGTAAAGACATGAATTTATTTTAAATTAGTTAATGATCGGCTTGCTTGACAGTGGTGTCCGGCGCCATCACGACCTTATGGATTTTGGGTCGTGACAGATCAGTTTGACATTGTTTTACGAGATACATATTTATGTTCCTGTTGGTTTCATGGTTAAGATGATATTGATGAAGTTTATGAGAAAAATACAATTTCTTATTTATAATTGTTGAGATAAAAGTATTGTGAAAGGCTTGACCTGAATTGTGAAAATTTATAAATAAACTGATATGATATGTCTGGTAGGAGCGGGTTGCACGCCGCAACAAGGAGTGGCAAGGGTGGACAAGTGGGATCGGGTTGCACGCGCGCAACAGGAGCAATAAGGGTGATATATTTTGGGAGGAGCAATAAGGGTGGACAGGTGGGAGTGGGTTGCACGCCGCAATAAGGAGCGATAAGGGAGGACACTTATGTTTTTATTGATTTTTAAAGAAAATAAAGATTTGAAAAACTTACTGCTTTACTTTACTATTTTTTATATATTTTGAATTACTGTTATTTTAAAGTCAAAGTTTGGAATTTTGGAAACTTACGTGAGAATTGGTTATAGGTGAGACTTGGAAAAGGTGACTGAGTTATTTTAATTGTTGCTACAGTTATTATTTATTTGTTTTAGATTTCCTTCTTGCTTCAATTATTATTATTCACAGGTTATATTGTTAATGCCCCGCCTTAGCCTCATCACTACTTCGTCGAGGTTAGGCTCGGTACCTACTCAGTACATGGGGTCAGTTGTACTGATACTACACTTTGTACTCTTTTGTGCAGATCCAGGTACCAACCAACAATAGAGATATTTAGAGCAATTATCTATTTTCCGGAGACACGAGGTATATCTGCCGGCGTTCGCAGATCTCGAGAGTCTTCTCTTAGTTCGTAGAGACTGTTTTATATTTTCCTCAAAACAGTTATATTACTTCTTTCAGCCCATTATGTGTAGTATTCTTCGTAGTTTGTGAATTGTGACACCAAACCCTGGGGTAGTCTTAAAGTTATTTATATAATAAGTTTGTGGTTCGGTTTATTTATTAGTTTATTTTTATTTATTTATGTAGTCAAATCGTTGAAAATCATTAGATTTAATTTACTTTAAATTTGTGTTATTGTGTTTAAGTAAATAATCAATGCAAAGTAGTTAATCGAACTCTAGCATTGATTTGCCTAGCGAGTGTGATGTTAGGCGTCATCACGATCCCTAAGGTTGAGAATTTGGGTCGTGACATTTATTGGAATAGATGAATATCAAAATAATAATAAATTTCAACTTATTTTGAATACTTATTATTTCATTCTTATTTCTTCTATTTTGAACTTTAACCAAATAATTTTAATACTGTTTTATATTCTAATTTATTTTATCATCGGTGGTATTTTTCATTGAAATACTATTTAAGCGAAGATTTTTGTCGACCTGAATAAAGTTTTACTTGTGTGATGAATTTAAAAAAATATTAAATGAATTTTTTTGCTCATTATCTATTCCAAGTACTTAATTATTTATTTTCAGCAATAAAAGACATAAACTATCCTTTTTATTGATTTAAATTCTTAATATTAGCTCATACCAAATTTTATATTCGGTTATAATTATATTTTATCGAATAAATTTCTTTTGTCAAATTGTAAGAAAATCAAATGAGTGGAAAATAGTTTGTATATTTTAAGAGTATTTTAGTATATAAAAGAGTTTTACCTAAATCAAAACATAAAAAAAGTTACTCCACCATCTTCCAAAAACGTCGTACGTCCTATTTCTTTTTTGATTGATTTCCTGATATATGCACAAAGGGATAAACTTCTAAATACCAAGTGATTACTTTCCTATTTTGTTAGTATTTTTGATTTTTTTCCATTTCTTGTCATTTATATATAATTTAAGTGTCAAAATTTATATAAAATAACATGTTTATTTTTTGAAGTTCTAAATATTTTTTTCCTACGTAACCCAAATAAGGAAGAATGTAATATATAAATTTAGTTGATTTTGTAGTCCTAAATATTCGGAAAATAACTAAATAAGTATTCCTACATATTAGGTAAATGATTAAATGAGTATTCCTATTTTATCCAACATAAACTTTATTTTTAAAAGGTAAAAAGGCAAACGATATTTCGCTAATGTCCTTCGTGCTTTTAATATAACTAGGTTTAGTGTGCACGTGAACTTTGCGTGTATCAATAAAATAATATATAAGTATAAAATAATTTGAATTATTGTGTAATACTGATTACATCATATTTGGTTAGTATTTTTGATTCTTTCCTTTCTTGCCATTTATATATAATTTAAGTGTAAAAATTTATATAAAATGACATGTTTATATTTTTGAAGTTATAAATATTAAATTTTTCTACGTAATCCAAATAAGGAATAATGTAATATATAAATTTAGTTGATTTTGTAGTCTTAAATACTAGAAAAATAATTAAATGAGTATTCCTACATATTAAAAAATAATTGAATTGCTGTTTTATCCAATCTAAACTTTATTTTTAAAGGGTAAAAAAGGCAAACGACGTTTCTCTAAGGTCCTTCGTGCTTTTAATGTAACTAGCTTTAGTGTACGTGCGTTGCACGGGAACGTTGCGTGTATCAACAAAATAATATATAAATATAAAATAATTTGAATTATTGTGTAATACTGATATCAATATGTAAATATAAAATAATATGACTATGTTAGTATTTAGATATTTTTTCAAACGTAAATCATCTTTTAATCCAAAATATTAAACAACATAATCTTTCATCCTAGAAAGATGAATTGGATGGTGAAAAAAAGAAGACTTGAGCGGAAAATAATTCTTCCAAAATCCTTTAAAAGCATAAAAAAATAAAAGTAATGACAAACTAAACCAAGAAAAAACTGCTAAATCTTACAATAATGTTCTATAAAATAAAAATTAAAAGAGATTAAGGGACTCACATGCTAAGGCGTAACTCATATCTGGTTTGGTGAGGAACAAAATAAATAATAAGTTACCTCGATATATTTTGTTGTTTTAGTTTTAAAAGATCTGAAAGCTTCTAAGATATAAAATCGGCAACCCAAAACTTGGAGAAAGGAAACACAAAGGTTAGACAATACCAAGTTAAGAACATAATAAGATGAAAAATAAAAGCAAAAGCACTAATAAGCAATACGAGAGTTTGAATCAATCAACGATTAAGACTTAATGAAAATATCAAACCTGTCATATTGCAAACTAAAAATAACATAAAAGAAAATTCAAAGCAAGACTCCTTTTCAAGTTAAAGCAGCAATCAATACTGAAAGACAAATAAGGTAAATGACACAAAAATTACTCTTAAAATAATAATAAAATATTTAACCAGAGAGACTAAACCCTAACACCCTTTAATAGGGACATTCCTGCTTATTCTTTTAATTTTTTTTCTTTTGAACCCAATAATTCGATGTTACTTTTAATTTTGTCAAATACAATGAGAATTCTACTTTTGTGTCATATATAACTTATGTTTACCTATTTTTAGTAGCTTTAAAGTAGTGCTAATCTACGTAAAAATGTAGTACGAATATGAGTACCTAATTTCTAAGTTTTGAATGATAAAAAACATTATAGTTTACTACGAATTTAATATTAATGTGCTTGAACTAAGGAAACCTATATAAAATTAAATTTAATTACTTTTAAAATCCTAAATATAAAGATTCTTCACATAATTCAACTATGAAAGTTTTTAATAATTAGAGTTATAGTTGATTTCAATGTGCTAGACATTAGTAAAATAATTAAATAGATATTCTTACATATTAGTGTAGACATGTAATTTTTGACCCTTCGAGATTTTACACATTTTAGCGTATAAATATTTAATTTAGGTCTAATATCGTTATTTTAACTAGTTTTAGCTATTTTATTTTATTTTATCACGAAAAATTTAAAAATACAAAAATAATTTTATTTTTCTCTATCTAATTAAGGTATTAGGTATTTTTAATAATTATTATTATAGAAATTAATATTTTTAATCTAGTAAAGTTAAATAACCACTTTTTAAAGGTAAATTTGGCCAAAAATTTAGCATAATTTCGAAGCCCAATAAGACCCTAGCACATAAGAGACTAAAAAAATACCTAGCGACCAACTCCCTCCTCCTCACTGTCGCCGCCGTCCATCTGACCACCGGCGACACTCCTCTTCTCTGCCGCCTCTCTTCAACACTACCAGCCAGCCGCGCCATCTTCTCCAGCCAACACAAACAAAAAAAAACAAAAACCCTAGAAAAGAAGAGCAGCCGCCGCTAGTCCTCCCTCCTCACAGAGCTGCCGCCGCCGCACACAACCATCGCCACCGTCTTCTTCTTCAATCCCTCATCCCGGCCGCCGTCAGCACACCCCCAGGACTTTTCTTCAACCACAACAAAAAAAGAACCCCTGGAACACCCCTTCTTCTTCTTCTCTCCAACCACCCCTAAAGAAAAACCCGCCAGCACCTCCGTCGCCTATCTCCTCTACACAAAGCCTTCAGCCGCAACCCTAACTCCACCACTTCAGCAGCCGCCGCCGGAGAGAACCCCCCCACCATCTGACCTGAAATAGATCCGCCAAACACCCCTCGTCTTCACATGAATAACGGCAGCACCCCTACCTAAAAACGGCAGGTTTCTTCGTCAAAAACCTGTTGCTGTCGAGAGTCGAGTTTTCCGGCAGGTTTCGAGGTCGCCGGCGAGGTTCTGTTTGAGTACTCCGTTCGTATCTTGAATGCCGCTTTCCCGTCAGTCTAGGCGATAAAATTGGATTTCATGTTTCAGAGTCTGTCCTTTTCCTCAAAATGCAAAGAAATCAATATAGCTGTTGGAATCGTTTCGGAGCTTCATCCGAATCTGTACTGGCCTCTATTTGGTTCATCTCAGTTATCTTACTGTTTAATTAGGTAAGTATTAGACTCCTTGTATTATGTTTTCATTTGAATAATCAAACTTGATTAATTTCTGTGAATTTGTTTAGTGCCTGATTGACCGAGTATGAACTCCATTTTAGATATGCGCATAATGTACTGTTTAAATAGTGGTTTGTAGTAGATTAGGATGAGTAAGAGTTGTTGTTGCACTAAGTATGAATGTAACAGTAGGAATATAGTGAATATACTTTATTTTGTTGTTCTAAGAAGAATTGACGGTACGATAAGATTAAATTCAGTAGTTCGTAAGTATTTGTTTTCTTTTGTTTACTGTAGCTACTAGAATTAAGTTAATCTACTTTATCAACTTAAGTGAACTATAGTTGAATGAATATGGAAAAAGCAAGGGTGGCCAAAGATAACTATTGAAATAATTCTAATTTTCATAACTCATGGTCTTGCACCAATCTCAAATTTGTTTAAATGAATCTTTCGAACGTCATATCGAAGCTTGCTTCAGGCACGATCAATAATAAATTATCGTAACAATGGGTACAGTTGGCATAGTCATGATACGTAGCCCTAAAATTCGAATGCACGCTGGCGTGACTCGACCATCAAACAGTTAAACTAAATAAACATTGTGACTATGGATATGGTTCCCGTGGTATGGTTACGACGTGTAAATCCCATTCGAGTGCACGCTGGCGTGACTCGACCAACTTCTAATAATAATAAAATTAACATGTTGTAAATTGCGGGTACGGTTTCCGTGGCATAGTCACAAATATACAACTCCAAAATTCGAGTGCACGCTGGCGTGACTCGACCCACCCAACTTCAAATTTTTAAGATAAACACGTTGTGAATCATTGGTGCGTTTCACGCGACGTGATTTGCGATGCGTACTAAATAATTAAAAGCAGCTAAAAAGTAAAATGCACAATAAGTCTTAAATATGTTATAAATTGGATAATTAGGCCAATTATTAATAGTTAAGCGACCGTGCTAAAACCACAGAACTCGGGAGTGCCTCACACCTTCTTTCGGGTTAACAAAATTCCTTACCCGGATTTTTGGTTTCGTGGACTTTTAACAGAGTCAAACTTTCTCGATTCGGGATTTTAAACCGGTGACTTGGGACACCATGAAATTATCCCAAGTGGCGACTCTGAATTTGAATAAATAATCCCGTTTCGATTATTGTCACTTTAATTGGAAAAACTCTCTTATCATCCTATCAGTAAAAAGGAGGTGTGACAACTTGAGTTTGGTTAAATATAAAGATTCTCCACATAATTCAACTATGAAAGTTTTTAATAATTAGAATTATAGTTGATTTCAATGTCCGAGACATTAGTAAAATAATTAAATAAATATTCTTACATATTAGGAGAATATTTAAATTACTTATCAAATGTGATTCTATTTTTAAAGGGTAAAAAATGTGGTTGACATTTCGCTAAGTATTTTTGTGTTTTTAATATAGTACTAGTCTTAGGGTACGTGCGTTGCATGTGTACCTTATCTCATGAATATAAATATTACGAAATTACATAAATATTATACTATTAAAATTTGTGATTTAGTTATAAATTTAAAGTTAACAAAAGTGAAGTTTCTAAAAGCTTGTTGATCCTATTTAGCTAACGTCAACGGAGGAAAACATTCTAAGCACAAAACTGTAATTGTTCTATTACTTTAATATCACAGGAATTGTTTCCAACATATTGTAAAAACTAAATTACTATTGCAAAAGGTGTTATTAAACCGATACACTTTTTATTGATCTACTCTTTTTTCGTTTTGGAGTGAATTTTCTTTTTATTTTCAAGCACATAACCATCCGTCCGGATATTTATTTTTATAGAAGTAAGAGTTTAAGTTTGTAATGAAATTATTTATTATTAATGGATTCTAAAAGGACTATGGTAATCTATTTAGCGAAAACTATGGAGCTTATGTTTAATCCCCTAATAAATTAAAGTCTTAGTTACCCTCTGAAGTTGGTTATTTGATAATTGATACCCTCTGGATGTTGGTGTGTTAAAGAGCGTGGATATCTACTCTCTTTTTTAAACGCGTGAAAGTAAAAAATAATTAAAAATATCAACTTTCAAAATCGATATTTTTCAATCGTCAATTGTCATAGTCATATATGATTGTTATTTGTGAGAATATAGTTGTGTATTTTTCTTAGTTCATCTTAATATACAACCATACTGTTCCCTCAATAATTTCAAATCAAGTTTCCAAAAATAGTGTTATAAAAAAAATACAGTATCCAGATCAATGGATATGCATTTTCATAAACGGTAAGGGTCTTATTTGTCCCTCTACTATCATAAATGAGCCTTATTTATCCTCCGTTTAAGTTTTTTAATCAAAAATATCCCTACCGTTATAGATTAGGTGTATATTTATCCCTTACACGTTGAATACACCCTCCCAACTTTTAAAATCCGCGTGGCATCCCTTTATTGGACCGTTTCATAAAACTACATAATATTATTAAGAATTGTGTTTGAGTTTAAAATAATAATTAAAGAAGAAATATAAATTCCTGAAAAATTGATATTGTCTGCTAGCTTATCAAAGGAAGAAATATATCTTATTGTGATTTTTAACGTTGTCTCCAATTACTGAAATTCTAACAGTCTTCTTTTCTTTCTCTCCATATCCATCTATCTCTTTCTCTCTTTCTTTTTATATTCTTAATTATTTTTTTGTTATTTATTCTAATGGTTGATGGTAAGTTTTAAATATTATACAGAAAATCTTGGTAGAAAAAAATATTATTTGAGTATAAATTTAAAAGAGTTCAAAAATATAAAACTATAGTCATTTTACATTATTTAATTAAAAAATATATAAGATAATTTTAACTGATTTGAAATCCTAAATAACAAGACTTTCGACATAGTTTACATAAAGAAGAATTTGAAAACTTTTTGTCGATTTTTGTAAATTGGATATGAAACCATTTTTGTTTTTGAAAACCACCTAGCTTTCAACTTCTTGATTTTGAAATTCAAATAGAAGGACCTGTAAATAATTCAATAAAGAAAGATTTCTATTGGATACAAAAAATATTTCTCTTCTCTCTTTTTCTCTCGGCGCATTTTAGCGTGCGTTGCTAAATTGCACTCACCGAGATGGGGAGAGCACGAGGAAGACCATCCAAAGCTTCAAAACAACTAACGGTGGAAGGTAATGGATCCATGGATGGAAGAAGCTCAGGAATTTTGAAAATTGTCACACTAAAAACGATAGCTAAAGAGGGGATTGGTACTGTTCCATTGATAAAATAAGGAACGAAGGCTGATACTGCTATGGATGTGAGGAATTCAACTGAGGATTCATCAAGTAACAAAGGGAAAGCACATGCAACAGCAGATCCGGTGAATTGGTCAGCTCTACCAAGTCAAAGCGAAGGAAGGAACGTACAATAGGTGACATGGACAACTCCAGTGAGTAATCAACAGGACATCAGTACAGAAGGGACGGGCCACCAGCAGATACAAGTTGTAGGACAACAAGAGGTAAACACTAATGGATCAGGAACTCAAAATGCAGGAGCTCAGAGGAAATTGCAATTAGATGCAGAGCAAAAGGCAGCGAAGACTTGGTTGATGTTGTTCGAGGAGAACAAGTTGGCTAAGAGAGGTATGGATCTAATTTTTGTTCCACCTACACTGATTGAGGATGATATAATTGTTGAATTGGTGCAAGAGGGAATTGAAAGTGAAGTAGATAAATGGAAAAATACAGTTATTGTGTATGTTGTTAGTGGATCACCAACGATTGGGGCCATGGAGAGATTCATAGTTGGGCAGGGGGAATTTTCCACAAAACCTAAGGTGTTCTATCATAATGAAGGTTACCTTGTGGTGAATTTCACGAGTATGGAGGAAAGGAATTTGGTAATGTATTCTGGACCTCACATGCTTGATAATAGACCTGTAGTTATTAAGCAATAGAAAGAGGATTTTGAATTCGATGAAGAAGATCTGAAGACTATACCAATATGGGTGAAACTACCTAATTTGCCTCTGAGTTGCTGGAGTGCAAATGCATTAAGTAAGATTGGGAGTGGCATAGGCCAGTCCATTTATGCAGATGCATGCACTTCAAATAATGAAAGGATATCATATGCAAGGATTTTGGTGGAGGTAGATGCCACTAAGGAATTGCCAAAGAGTATTAAAGTGAAGGATCATAAAGGGAGAGTTATGGTACAAGAAGTGTGGTATTATTGGAAGCCAAACTGTTGTGCAACCTGTATGAAGATAGGGCATAATTGCCAGCAACAACAACAACAAAACAGAACAGTAATGGAGAGGAGAACAAGACAACAAGAAAAAAGAGTACCTGGGAAAGTAAGGACTGAATGGAAACCAATTGACAAAGGAGCAATAGTACAGAATCAACCACAACATGCAGTGAAAGTGAATGCAAGTTAACAACAAAAAGGAAATGACAAGGTAGAAACAAATTAAGAACAATGGCAAACAGTTAAAAGTAAGTCAGCTGCTAAAGGGCAAAAAGTGTTTATACCTGAACAACAAGTTTAAGTGAGACAAGGCAGGAACATAACATGAAAAGCAATGAAGAGTGTAGTACAAGTAGAGGAAAACAGGTGAATGGTACAATCAATAAAATTACAGTTGTTTAATGTTAGTGACCTAGAATGTGAGGGGATTTAATAAAGTTTTCAAGCATAAGGAGTTAAAGGTGTTTGTGAAGAAGAATAAGGTTGATATAATAGCAATTTATGAACATAGAGTTAATGAAACAAAAGCAGAAAAGATCATTACAAATACATTACCTGGATGGAAATGGTGCCAAAATATTTCTAATACATGCAAAGGGAGAATATGGGCGATTTAGAATCCAAATGTGTTACCGTTTATAATGACAGGAAGCTATACACAGATGATTCATAGGGTGGTAAAGAGTAATAAAGGCAGGAATGAGTTTCAATTTTCTGTTGTTTATGGACTACATACTATCAATGACAGAAAGGAGCTATGAGATATAATAAGGAGTATGGAGAAACAAGTCATGGAACCTTGGTTAATAATGGGTGATTTTAATTCAACCCTGAGAGCTGAAGATAGAGTAAAAGCCAGAGAGGTATAGGAAAATGAAATAAGGGACTTTAGAGATATAGTGGAGGATTGTAACTTGGCAGAACTACCTACAGTGGGAAGAACATATACATGGACTAATAGCCATGTATTCAGTAGGATTGATAGAGCTTTTTTCAATGATAAATGGATACTTAGCATGCCTCCTACACAAGTACAAGTAATGAATCCTGTATTTTCAGACCATTCACCTTTGGGCATTGATAATAGGTGAATTAGACTATACTTCACCCCTAATGAATCACACTTTATTATATTTTAATGTAAATATTGATAACAAAATGCTCTGATTAGTGTTTTTATGTTTTGCAGGATATATTCTATGATGGGAGATACTTTGGAGCAATTTGGAGTCAATTAAGGGAGTTTGAGGCCAATCGAGAAGAACTCGTGAGAAAAGCACAAGAAAAAGGTTAAATTGGCTGGAAAATAGCCCACTGCGACCGTGGTCGACCGCAACTGGAGCGCGGTGGTCAGAATAACTGGAAGCGGAATGTGTGTAATCCACCGTGGTCGCGCCGTGTTCCTGCCGCGGCCGCTGGCGAAAGCTGAAAGACCAGAAAAGCTGAAGGACTTAAGTGCAAAATACGGAAATAAATTGTCAAACCCTATTTAAACATTGTAAATCCGCCCAAAAGAAAGGGGATTCTTGTTTTTAGACACAAAAAGGAGGCAAGAATCATTGTGATAAGACAAACAACAATTAGAATTTTATATTTTCTTCCTTTGATCTTTATATATGATTTCCTTTGGGTTTTAATTGTTCTTGAGCATGAGTAGCTAACTTTTCTAATCTAAGGTTTTGGTGAAACCGTTGGGGATGAATTAATTGTGATATTAATATAGTTTTGTTTGGTTGTTAATCTCTATTTGTTCAACTACGTTATTGTTGTAGTTGATTGAAGGGCCCTCAATTAGTTGTGCCTATTTATTATGTATCTACTTGAGAGAGCGTGCATATTTAGGTAATTGTTTGAACAACATCACTCCCGGAGTATAGACGAGAGTCATAATCGAGGGTTTAGAGGTTGGATTAGAGATAACGATACCTCGGGTGCAATCTAAAGTGAACTGTAATACAATCTAGCTAGCGTAACTTGAGAGAGTGCGTCTAGTAAATTATCATACTTACTTGAGAGATATTTATTATAACTGGAGTGTTCATGATTGATAGAGACAACTAAGTCAAAACTATAGGAACTACACAAGAAGGAATTTCACCAACGGGGGAAACCATAACCTTAGACCTTTATTCCAATTGTTTACACCTTATTGTTAGTTAATCTTTAGTTTATTATTTCTATTCAGCTGTAGTAGTATAAATAACACAAAGTGATATTCATAACTTTTGAGAAAGTTGATTATTGAGATTTAGTACTCTAACAACAACAATTGATACGTTAATTCCCTGTGGGATTCGACTCTGGGTAAAATAACCGAATTATATTTGCAACGCCCGCTTAGTCTTTTAGTAGAAATAGTTGAGCGTGATCAAATTTTGGCGCCGTTTCCGGGGACTTAACTATATTATCAATTGTAGTTGGAGGAAAATACAAAATTGTTAAGAGTAGTCAATTTTCTTCGATTTCTTTCATATATTGAATTTCTAACGTTTGCTGAATCGGTTGTACAGGTGCATGCCTAGAAACTCATCGAGAACTGGTGACGTATTTGAAGCCTTGCCAGACCCCGAAATTTTTTTCAAGGCCTTGAACAAGGCCAACCGAAAGAGCAAACAACAACCACACATTGAACACATTGAACTAGACATGGCACATCTGAACGACAGAAACAACATTAATGTTTGGGATTGTGCGGTCGACCCAGCTGCACGGATTGCAGCGCCTGAGGTACCCATTGTACCTGAGGCACCATTATACGACTAGGCACAACCCACAACAGACAACTTGGCAACCGCGATTTTGGTCCCTCAGATAGAAGCAGAGTCTTTCCAGATTACAAACAATATGCTGCACTTGTTGCAGAATAAAGGGCTATTTCCGGGGTCATACGTTGAGGATCCCCAAC
This sequence comes from Nicotiana undulata, assembly GCA_005239495.1. NCBI lineage: Eukaryota > Viridiplantae > Streptophyta > Magnoliopsida > Solanales > Solanaceae > Nicotiana > Nicotiana undulata. The sequence goes on from ML280961.1 coordinate 107,583, forward strand.
ATCATTTAAAGAACTTTCTATCTATCTGCAAGACGCATAGGAAACCAAATGTTACTCCGGAGGCATTAAGACTGTTATTGTTTTTGTTCTCGGTGACATGAGTTGCACAGACTTGGCTCAACTCACTCCCTATCAACTCTATTGTGACATGCGAGGAGTTGGTTAAGCAATTTTTGAATAAATTCCATCCACCGAACAAGACAGCGCAGCAGATTGATGAGATCATAAGCTTCAGGCAGAAGCCCATGGAGACACTGCAGGAGACATGGGAATGATTTAAAGGGATGTTGGTTATCTGTCCTCACCACGGTAATTCTGAGCAAATATTGGGGCAACGATTTTATATGGGTCTAGCTGATGGTGTAAAGGCCAATGTTGATGCTTCAGCTGGTGGAGCATTCCTAAGCAAGACATGGAGAGAGTGCCAGATTTTACTTGATACGATGGCACAAAATTCAGGGTGGACAACCAGGGGTGCTCCTATTAACCCAGTCGTTCACTCAGTGCCATTAGATCCGTCCAACAATATTGCTGAGAACATGGCTACTTTGATGACACAAATGAGTATACTTACGAAGAAGGTAGAGGAGTCGGGGATAAAGCAGCAAGTTCATATTGTGGATACTACCAATGGGGGATTATGCACATCTTGCATTAGCCAACCAACTGGTAATCCGTGGAATGCAGATTGTGATCACCCTCCTTACCCAGAAAACATGAATTATGTGTCAAACTATGGAGGCCAGAGACAGGGGGGACATAATTGGGGTCAACAAGTTCAACCGTATAGACCACCTCATCAGCAGCAGAACAATGTAAACATGGGTGCCATGAGACCTCGCGGTAATGTGGCACCTTACCAAAGGCCACAAGGATATAACAATCAGAATCAGCAGCAGGCATACCACCCTCCTCAGCAACAACATGGGGGGAGGCAAGAAGATGGGTTTTCCAGGCTTGAAGCAATGATGCAACAGGTGATTGGGTCGACTGCCAAAATCAGTGAAAGAGTAGATGCGCATGATTCAGTTATTAAAAATATTGAAGTGCAATTGGGCCAAATATCAATGGCAGTGAACAATCGTCCTCTTGGGACTTTACGTGCAGACACTCAGGTGAATCCTAAGGACCAGGGCCCGAAGCAGCTGATGGCAGTAAGTCCCCGCAATGGCAGGGACTTAGACTCGGAACAAGAGTTGGCTCGTGAATGCAGGCAAGCAGAGACACTAGTACCAGTGCTGATTGAAATTGATGACTCAACCAACTTGACCAAGGTAACAATGCAAACTGCTGAAGGAGAACCTAGTGTGTAGAGTAAGGTTGAAAAGAAAGTGGAGATAACCCCAAAGCCAGTAGTTGAGGTGGTAGTTGAGAAAGAAAAATCCCAAATCACTGGGAAGAAGAGACGACCAGCACCATTCCCTCAGAGTCTGGAAAAATACCAAAATGATGAGCAGTACAAAAAGTTCTTGGATATGCTGAAGCAGATACAGGTAAACATTCCTTTGATTGATGCTCTGAAGGAGATGCCTGGGTATGAGAAGATGATGAAGGAATTGATGTCTCGAAAGTTTGATTTCCAAGACTTGGCAACTGTGACTCAGACTCAGACTTGCAGTGTTGTGGTAACACGACCAATTGCAGAAAAGTTGTCTGATCCAGGGAGTTTTACAATTCCCTGCACCATTGGCAATTTTGCTTTTGCCAAAGCACTATGTGATTTGGGGGCCAGCATTAATCTAATGCCCCTGGCCATTTACAAGAGACTGGGTATTGGTAGAGCCAAACCAACTTCCATGTTGTTGCAACTAACTGATAGGACGGTAAAGAGACCGTCGAGTATTCTGGATGATGTTTTGGTGCAAGTGGGGAAGTTTGTGTTCCCTGTTGATTTTGTGATATTGGATTGTCGAGTGGATGAGGAGATTCCCATAATCTTGGGAAGGCCATTTTTGGCCACAGGCAGAGCCCTCATTGATTGGGAGATTGGGGTGCTCAAGATGAGGCTTAATGATGAAGAAATCACATTCAATGTGCAGAAATCCATGAGGCGACCGAGTGACTTCGCCAGCTATTCTCTCATTGATGTTGTGGATGTGATAGTGGAGGAAGATGATGTGTCCTTAACTATTGAGGACCCCCTTGCTGCATGTTTAATGAATTTGGATGAGGTAAATGAGGAGGAATTGGTAGAGTGGGTGTTAGCACTTGAAGGTAAAGGGGTTTGGCCGAGGGCTCTCGAGTTTGAACCATTGCACTTAGAGAAAAGAGAGAGCCCTCCAGCCAAGCCATCTGTGGAAGAACCACCCAAACTAGAGTTGAAACCACTGCCAGCCCATCTCAGGTACACATTTCTAGGCCCTCGCTCCACGGTACCTGTTATTATCTCATCAAGTTTGTTAGATGTGCAGGAAAATCAGCTGTTACAGGTACTCTCTGAGTGCAAGACTGCCATTGGATGGACCATGGCAGATATCAAAGGGATCAACCTAGCATATTGCATGCACAAGATTCTCCTGGAAGAGGGACACAGACTTCCAAGGAACACCAAAGGCGCTTGAACCCAAACATGAAGAAAGTGGTGAAGAAAGATATCATCAAGTGGTTAAATGCGGTAATAATTTTCCCCATCTCTGACAGCAGCTGGGTTACCTAGTGCAATGTGTTCCAAAAAAGGGTGGCATGACGGTTGTAAAGAATGAAAAAATGAGTTGATATCTACAAGAACCATCACGGGCTGGAGAATATGCATGGATTACAGGATGCTGAATCTTGCCACCCGAAAAGACCACTTCCCACTTCCCTTCATTGATCAAATGCTCGACAGGCTTGCAGGGAGGTCTCACTTTTGTTTCCTGGACGGGTACTCGTACAACCAGATTTCAATTACCCCAGAAGATAAGGAAAAGACCTCTTCACGTGCCCCTATGGGGTATTTTCCTTCAAAAGGATGTCATTCAGCCTCTGCAATGCACCTGCCACATTTCAAAGGTGCATGATGGCAATATTCACAAACATGGTCGAAGACATCATGGAGGTATTCATGGATGATTTCTCAGTAGTGGAAAATTCATTCGATGAGTGCCTAGCTAATCTGACTCGTGTACTAAAGAGGTGCATCGAGACGAATCTTGTGTTTAACTGGGAGAAATGCCATTTCATGGTACAAGAAGGGATCGTCTTGAGGAACTTGGTGTCGAGTAAAGGAATTGAGGTGGACCGAGCTAAAGTAGATGTGATTGAAAAGCTTCCACCTCCCACATAAGTCAAAGCTATACGTAGTTTCCTTGGGCATGCCGGGTTCTACCGGCGATTCATAAAATACTTCTCCAAGATCGCCAACCCCTTCTGTAAGTTGCTTGAAAAAGATAACCCCTTTGTGTTTTCTAATGATTGCAGGGTGGCTTTTGAGAAGATGAAAAAGCGGCTAGTCACGGCACCAATAATCGTTGCACCCAACTGGGAGCAACTATTTGAACTTATGTGCGATGCCAGTGACTACGCAGTGGGAGCCGTGTTGGGTCAGCGCAAAGATAAAATAGTGCATCCAATTTACTACGCAAGTAGGACTTTGAGTGGAGCTCAGCTGAACTACACGGTGACCGAAAATGAGATGTTGGCAGTAATGTTCGCCTTTGACAAGTTCAGGTCTTACTTGATCGGGTCGAAGGTGATTGTGTACACTGATCACATAGCCATGAGATACTTGGTTGAAAAGAAAGATTCCCAGTCGCGCCTAATTCGTTGGGTGCTGCTTCTGCAAGAATTTGACTTGGAGATTCGTGACCGCAAGGGCACGGAGAACCAAGTCGCTGACCACATGTCACGACTTGAAGGTGCTGAGAACGCAATTGAATCTGAGGATATTCTGGAAACCTTTCCAGACGAGCATCTACTCACCACAAGCTTGGAGAATATGCCATGGTATGCAGACATTGCAAACTACCTGGCAAGTGGTATCGAACCTTACGAACTCTCACCTGTCCAAAAGAAAAGGTTTTATCGTGATTGCCGCAATTACTATTGGGATGAACCTCATTTGTTTAGAATTTGCATTGATAACATGATCCAGAGGTGTGTCCCCGAGATAGAACAATTTTCTGTTTTGCAATCTTGTCACGCATCAGTGTATGGAGGACATTTTGGAGGAGTTCGCACAACAACAAAAGTGTTAGAGACCGGTTTCTACTGGCCAACTGTGTTCAAAGATGCTCACCAATGGGTGAAGGGCTGTAATGAGTGTCAGAGGACCCGAAACATATCTCGTCGTCATGAGATGCCCATGAACCCAATACAAGAAGTAGAGGTATTCGATGTGTGGGGGATTGACTTCATGGGTCCCTTTGTCAGCTCCTATGGCTATAAGTATATACTTGTTGTTGTAGATTACATGTCCAAATGGATGGAAGCGACAACATTTCCCACCAATGATGCAAAAGTGGTGGTGGGGTTCCTGAAGAAAAACATATTCACACGTTTTGGGATCCCAAGGGCCATTATTAGTGACGGAGGAACTCACTTTTGCAATCGTGTCTTCGAAAAGCTACTATCCAAGTATGATGTGCGCCACAAGGTGGAAACCCCTTATCACCCGCAGACGAGTGGGTAGGTTGAAGTATCAAACCGTGAAATCAAGAGTGTGCTGACCAAAACAGTCAATGCCACAAGAACTGATTGGGCGAAAAAGCTTGATGACGTACTTTGGGCCTATAGAACTGCATTTTAAACACCAATAGGTATGTCTCCGTACAAGTTGGTATTTGGTAAAGCCTGTCACCTGCCTGTAGAGCTGGAACATCGAGCCTGGTGGGCATTGAAGCAGTTGAACTTGGATCTTGATGCTGCGGGTGAAAATCGAGTCACAGAGCTGCATGATTTGGAGGAATACAAATATCAAGAATTTGAAAGCACGAGGTTGTATAAAGAGAGAATGAAGAGGTTACACGACAAACATTGTGGACCGAAATTTCAAACCCGGAGACAAAGTATTGCTCTACAATTCAAGATTGAGATTGTTTCCAGGTAAGCTCGAGTCCGATGGTCTGGACCATTCAAAGTGGTCACAGTGTTTCCCTCTAGGGTTGTGGAGATTGCTACTGAATATGGGTCCAACACCTTCAAGGTTAATGGACAAAGATTAAAATTGTATGTGGGGATGAATTAGACCAATGAGTTGTCTGTGGTGCATCTTTTTGAACCGCAGAGGTTGAGCGAGCCTTAAATGCGCTCATTCTGCGTCGTGCCGCGACGTTAAATCAGGCGCTTCATAGGAGGCAACCCATTGAGTGTTGTACTCGTCGTGCCGCAATGTTAAATCAAGTGCTGCATGGGAGGCAACCCATAATTTTAGCGTTTTCTATTTTGTTTGTGTTGAGATTGATGTACATACATCTAACAAGTTATTGAGTGTGCAGGACAATCTTGGAGGTGTGTAGAGAAAAGACGTGGTCATAAAATGACTCTGGTAAGGTAAAAATATGAGGAAAACACACAAACAAGCGAGTATCTGCCACCGCGGCCGCAGAGGTACCACGGCGCGACCGCGACAACATCTGGAGCTTCAATTTTTTTAGTACGTCTGTCACCGCGGGCGCGACGATCAAAACCCCCTCTGAATCTCCCGCGACCGCGGTGAACCGCAACGTGACCATGGCAATCAACACCCCCTCTAAACCTCCCGTAACCATTGCGAACCGCGGCACGACCGCGGCAAAACATAACCCTCTGAATCTCCCGCGGCCGCGGTTGACTGCGCCGCGACCGCGGCGAGCCATCTGCCGCCCAGGTAAGTTTCTTTTTCTTTTTACTATTTTCTTTCCTTTTTCCTTACCTTTTTACTCTAATTACCCACCTCTCCCCACTTACCCAACATTATTCTTAAACCTAGTCCCCACAAATTTCCCTCTTCTCTCTTCCCCAATTCCCCCCTTCCCTCTCACAAACGCCCACCCCCCTTCCCCTATCTCCCACAGAGTTCCCTCTTCTTCTTCCCCACACTCACGTCTTTCTCCTCTCCCTAACCTCCATTGTTGACCACCCACTTCTCTCATCTACATCCCTGTGCAAGTAAGTCTTTCTATTTTTTTCTCTCTCTTTTCTTCTTCTTTTTGCTTTTATTTTTTCTATTTTGTGGTAGATTCATGTTGTAGTGTCGTGTAATGGTGATTCTTCACTATCTATGGCTCGTTTTTGTGGGTCTTTGTATATTTGGACTTGATGTAGGGTAGTGGGTGTAGGTTTGACAATGGTGGGGAAATTATTGAGTAGTTGGGGTAGATTGGTACTTGTTTGTGGTTGAAATTATGGAGGCTCCATTCCATATGGGGAAAATATGGGCTTGTGACGAATCATGCACACATGTTGTTTGTAAAATGTCCCCATTGAGCAAATATTTGGCATTGTGACCGTCGTGGTGGTGAAGTATGAGTAATCATCCGATTGGCACACAACTTGAACACTCTCTAACTATTGACCTTCTTGTACCAGGTACCATGTCTCACTCACGGAAAAGAAGAACCCCGGCAAGCACTAGCCAGTTTGACTCAGCCTGGTTTGTTTCAAAAGAGGTCGAGGATAGGTTTAATGCAAAGTCTGCCTAGAAAATGGTCCACGAGGCTCCGATTGACATGGAAACACTACAATATGAGTTCCCGAAAATGTTCGATGAAATTAGGAGGCGCCAGTTAGAGGTATTCTTCGACGAACCTGAGGAAGCTAATATTTTGATGGTCCGAAAATTCTACGCGAATTGCCCGGAACATGTGAACCGGGTAGCCACTGTCCGGAAAACAAAGGTGAACGCCTCACTGGAGGCCATACGTCGGGTTTACAAACTTCCTACCTTCTCTGGGGATATTGACAACTACCTACTCCATCAGCAACCACCTGTCAACTGGACCATGCTTGTGCAGACAATCTGTGTGGGAGGGGTGCCTACATGGGTCAAAGAGGGCGTCACACTGAATTCTAATTCTTTCACTTGGGAAGCCAAATGCTGGTTTACCATTATCTGTAGCCGCCTCTTACCCTCTAGCAATACCACCGATGTCAATCCCACTCGAGCAGTGATGGTTTGGTGATTTGTCAACTGGTTGGATTTTGATGTAGCTCATGTACTCCATGATGAAATGTTCATCCGCTCGCCTGAGGTAATGAAAGGGTTCTACTTACCTTCACTAGTCACCAAGTTGTGCCGGATAGCCAAGGTACCTGAGAATCGCCTCCTTGAAGGAAAACTGGCGACGAAGGCCCTGTTCTGAGCTAGCAAAATTTCAGTGGGCAAAGAGCAGCCGGTTCCTCTCGATGTTGATGACGAGGATGAGATTATTCCTAATGTTGCACCGCTAGGTCATCGCATGATGAGGCAGGTCCCTCTCAACCTCGGCGTAGCACCCGACTGTCTACCTTAGAGGAGGATGTGGCCGGCCTTCGCACCTCGGTGGGCAACCTCAATTTCAGGATGGAGGCAATGGCTACCCAAAATGCAAAGTTCGGGACGCGGATAATGGCATGGTTTCGTGCGCTAGGGCGGGACTGTCACCTTGACCCGCCACCGTCTCTGATGACGATTGATAACCAGGGAAGTCTCCTTACCCCTCTGTACTTTATTGTTGTTGACATAGGAACATGCCAATTTTTCAAGTGTGGGTGGGGGAAAATTTTGTTGTTGTATATGTGGATAGTTTTTGTTCTGTTTTTTGTTAATAGTTGAAGTTGTTGTATTCAATTAGTTTGACTTGGCCCAAAGACGGACACTTTCCGACAGGTCTCTTGAGGGTATTAAGTCGAATTAGAAAAAAAACAGAAAATGTAGTGGACTCTTCCTGATGACGGACTACTTAGGCAGTTTTCTTGAGGGAAGTTAGTCGGAAAAAAACACCAAATTTTTTTATATTTTCTTTTTAGGTAGTGTAGTAACCTCCCCTTGTTTTTTTATTTTGACCACGGTTCTTTTCCAAGGGTTTAGCTTGAACCGGGTATAGTTAGTGTCACGACCCGAAATCCCACCTTTAGGTCGTGATGGCGTCTAACGTTGAACCCGCTAGACAAGCCAACATTTTTGGTAAAATTTACTATTTTCTTTATTTACGACATTTAAAAGAACAACAATAAACATGAATAAATGAATAAGAATGCGGAATCTAAAAATTCATCAACTTAATATAATAAATGTTACGAAATTTCCGTACATAAACCCCCAAAATTGGTGCCACAATCACACAGACAGTCTAAGATTGCTAAAAACATGAGTCTGAAATAAAGAAGTGTAGCTGTCTAGAAATACAAGATAAGACAGAAGAAAATAAATAGATGGTGACGCCAAGGCCTGCGGACGCCTACAGGACTACCTCGATGTCGCCGTGGACTGAAGGTTACTCCCTCGCTCAATGTCCACTGGGTCCGGCGCTGTAATCTGCACAACATAAAGAAGTGCAGGTGTAGCATCAGTACATATGACCCCATGTACTGAGTAAGTGCCGATCCTAACCTCGACGAAGTAGTGACGAGGCTAGGACACAACACATAACGAATACCCGTGCAGTCCAAATAATATAATAAAGAAGTAATGACAAGAAATAACAGTTAAACACAAAAATGGGGTTAACATACTGGGAAAAAGGGGAAACAACTCACTGAAATAACATAACAAGTGAACAACTGAAATGTATAAATAACTGCAGGAATTAACAACTCTGAACAAGTAAATAAACAGAAACGACACGGCATGTACCCTCGTGCTATAACCTCACAAAACACTCGGCACGGAATGTCCCCTCGTGCATAAATAATAATCACTCGGCACGGAATGGCCTCTCGTGCATAACCTCACAATCACTCGGCACGTAATGTCCCCTCGTGCATAAATAATAATCACTCGGCACGGAATGTCCCGTCGCGCATAAATAAATAAATAATCACTCGGCACGGAATGTCCCCTCGTGCATAACCTCACAATCGCTCGGCACAGAATGTCCCCTCGTGCATAACCTCACAATCGCTCGGCACGGAATGCCCCCTCGTGTATATCATATGTAAAAGCAACAATTGACAGGAAAGACAACAATAAGAAACCTCAAATGTACAGAAATAATCAACAACGATTCTACCGTCCCGGCAAAGGACTCAGCTATAACCAATTCATCGGAGGTATAAATTAACAAATAATACTCAACCGAACGAATAATCATTAAATTTCTACATCATGAATTAACCTCAATGTATCACTTCCAGAATGACAATTAATTCATTACATAGAGAATATCAAAGAATACTATGTAAATCATCAAGTTCGACTCACGGGCGTGCTCGACCGCAACATATAGGTACCTGTCACCTCACCTATACGTTGGACATGGAATAACACATAACAAATAAGACTCTATACATATTCCCTCAAGCTAAGGTTAGGCCAAACACTTACCTCGGCTCCAAGAATGCAAATCAAGCCTCTAGCACCGCTTTTCCTCTCGAATCCAACTCCGAAACAATCGTATCTAGACATAATCGACTCAATAATATCAATAATTTCTTAACAATTCAATTTCAAAGCCTAATTATAGATTTTCCAACATTCTTCCAAAGATTCCAAAAATCGACCCCGGGCCCGCTTGGTCCAAACACGAGGTTCGGCCAAAAAACCGATCACCCGTTCCCCCACGAGCCCCAATATATAATTTGTTTTGAAATTCGACCCCAAAACAAGGTCAAATTCCCAAATATTCAAAAAAAGCCCTAACTCTACCCAAAACCCCAATTTATACCCTTTAATTCCATGATCTTAGGCCTAGAATCTAATAATTGTTGATGAAAATGGAAGAAAATGAAGTTAAGATTACTTAACTATGAAGCTATGGTGTAAAAGGTGCTCCAAAATCGCCTAAGAGGGTTGGGGAAGAAGAAGTTTGAGAAAAATGGGGTAAATCCCGTAATGGGTTCTGTTTTTGGTATTAAAAATGACTGGGTGAAATAACTCACTGTGTTCGCGGCAAGGGGCCCGCATTCGCACAAGCCACCCCCCTGAACCCTCCGCGATCGCATACACAGTGGTGCGTTCGCACTGTGCGTTTCTCTGCCCAGCTCCAGCCCCACTCTAGCCCTATGCGTTCGCGCCTATCCTAGTGCGTTCGCGCCTATCCTAGTGCGTTCGCGTAGAGCTTTTCCCCTATGCTCCGCGTTCGCACCTGGTTGGGTGCGTTCACACAGTACTACCGAACGCCCTCCCCAAATTGCCCTGTGTGTTCACATGAGGTCTCGTGCATTCTCACAGTACAAACTCTCAAACACCATAAACAACATAAAAATATCAGATTTTTCAACACTTTAGCACTCTGACACCTACCCGAAACTCACCCGAGCCCTTGGGGCTCAAAACTAAACATACACACAACCTCAAAAATATCCTACAGACTTATTCGAGTAATTAAACCACCAAAATATCATCATAAACATCAAATTAAACCTCAAAATCTATAGAAAATTCTCAAAACTTCATAACTTCCAAATTCTCCATTTTTAGCCCGAATCACGTCAAACTACGTTCGTTTCTTACCAAATTTCATATATAACACATAATAAGAATATTGAACCTATTCCGGGCTCCGGAACCATAATACGGGCCCGATATCACAGGTTTCACATCAAATCTTATTTTCAAAAACCTTTATATTTTTCAGAAACTAATTTTCTTTAAAAATTCATTTCTCAGACTTGGGACCTCGGAATTCGATTCCGGGCATACGCCCAAGTCCCATATTTTCCTACGGACCCTCCGGGACCTTCAAATCACAGGTCCGGGTCCGGGTCCGTTTACCAAAAATGTTGACCAAAGTCAACTTTATTTAAATAATTATTATAAAAATATCATTTTATCAAGTTTCTACATAACGGCTTCCAGGCTACGCGCCCGGGATGCGCATGCAAATCGAGGTAAGATAAAAGGAGGCTTTCATGGCCTCGAACACATATTTAGCTAAAATTAAACGGGATGACCTTTTGGGTCATCACAGTTAGATTTTTTTTTTTAGTTGTTAGGTTTCTCTTGGGCAAAGAGCTAAATGGAAATTGCATCCCTTAGTATGTTACACCCAAACACCAAAGACCCTAGGGTGTGACGCTTAGGCTCATTTGTTGACTCTTGTAGATGCCTTAATTTTGCATATTGTAACTAACTTGAATGCTCAGTATGAGTGTTTTGATGAACCAATCTGGAGTGAATTATGTGCCATGTGTGTGTAAGGTATTTGCATTGTACTCTATGTCCACATTTGATACTTAGAACTTTCCTTGTGTGTGTGTGCAAAGCGAAATAGTAGTCCGTTCAGACTTAGAAGTGATATAGGCATTTTTTTGTTAAGTCATGCATAAATATGTATCCACCTGCTTGCAATTCACCATAGTTAACCCCTTTGAGCTTATAAGCCTTTTTTGTTGGCAACCATACCCAATTGTTTGAATAGCCTGCCTGTTTGACCCTATACCTCCTATAAACACTTGAATTGTAAAGAACATGTAGAAGTCTAAGTGTGGGGTGGTGGTCTGGTTTTTGAGTGGAATCAACGTAATAGGAAGAATGGTGCAAAGCATAAAAGAATGAACACCACTGGAAAAAAATAGAAGAAAGAAGGACAATGAATAAATACAGTCCTTGATGGATGGTGAGTTAAAGAAAAAGTGCACCTAATGAAATTTTGGGGTAAACTAAAGAGGGGGGAAATTCTAGCCAAACATAAGAATGGGTTGAAAGCTACAGTAGTGTATTAAAAGTGCTTAGGGAGGTTAGTCACTATACCTAAATATGTCCTACCCGTTCTTTAGACTACATTACAACCTAATAAAGACCTCATCTTAGACTGAATGGACTCGATTAGTAGAGTATAACACTACGGGCAAGCCTATGGTGTATCTTTGTGGCATATGAATGTTCTTTCCGAGAGTGAGTGAATTCTTTCTACTTAAAGTTCCTGCTTGTTCTTAATATTACTCTTGTGGAACTACTCTCAATTGTGCGATGTGAGGGCATGTGATTCATGACAGAGAGTTAAATTTTGACCTCTGTGTAGAGTACTTTGAGGAAGTAAGAATATGGCATGGCATGTAGAGTCACCATTTGAGGCATAGATGTTACACGGCTAGGTAAAATGTTGTAAAATGTCATGGTGTGACACTGTAGGGTAATGCTTGAGACGATTCGGCCTGTAGAGTATGGTTTTGCTGCTTGAGGACGAGCAATGGTTTAAGTGTGGGGTGTTGATAATAGGTGAATTAGACTATACTTTCACCCCTAATGAACCATACTTTATTATGTTTTTAATGTAAATATTGATAACAAAATGCTCTGATTAGTGTTTTTATGCTTTGCAGGATATATTCTATGATGAGAGATACTTTGGAGCAATTTGGAGTCAATTAAGGGAGTTTGAGGCCAATCGAGAAGAACCCGTGAGAAAAGCACAAGAAAAAGGTTAAATTGGCTGGAAAATAGCCCGCCGCAACCACGGTCGACCGCGACTGGAGCGCGGTGGGCAGAATAACTGGAAGCAGAATGTGTATAATCCACCGCGGTCGCGCCGCGTTCCTGTCGCGGGCGAAAGATGAAAGACCAAAAAAGCTGAAGGACTTAAGTGCAAAACACGGGAATAAATTGCCAAACCCTATTTAAACATTGTAAATCCGCCCAAGAGAAAGGTGATTCTTGTTTTTAGACACAAAAAGGAGGCAAGAATCATTGTGAGAAGACAAGCAACAATTAGAGTTTTATATTTTCTTCCTTTGATCTTTATTTTGATTATTATGATTTCCTTTGGGTTTTTATTGTTCTTGAGCATGAATAGCTATCTTTTCTAATCTAAGGTTTTGGTGAAACCCGTTGGGGATGAACTAATTGTGATATTAATATAGTTTTGTTTGGTTGTTAATCTCTATTTGTTCAACTATGTTATTGTTGTAGTTAATTGAAGGGCCCTCAATTAGCTGTGCCTATTTATTATGTATATACTTGAGAGAGAGTGCATATTTAGGTAATTGTTTGAACAACATCACTCCCGGAGTATAGGCGAGAGTCATAACCGAGTGTTTATTGGTTGGATTAGAGATAACGATACCTCGGGTGCAATCTAAAGTGAACTGTAATACAATCTTGCTAGCGTAAATTGAGAGAATGCGTCTAGTAAATTATCATACTTACTTGAGAGAGATTTATGATAAGTGGAGTGTTCATGATTGATAGAGACAACTAAGTCAAAACTATAGGAACTACACAAGAAGGAATTTCACCAACGGGGGAAACCATAACCTTAGACCTTTATTCCAATTGTTTACACCTTATTGTTAGTTAATCTTTAGTTTATTATTTCTGTTCAGCTGTAGTAGTATAAACAACACAAAGTGATATTCATAACTTTTGAAAAAGTTGATTATTGAGAATTTAGTACTCTAACAACAACATTTGATACGTTAATTCCCTGTGAGATTCGACTCTGGGCAAAATACCCGGATTATATTTGCAACGCCCGCTTAGTCTTTTAGTAGACATAGTTGAGCGTGATCAGGCATTGAGATAAATGTGACCTATGATGATAAAAATGCCTTTCAAGTTCTATAATGTGTTGGCTGATCATCCTGAATTTGGAAAGATTGTGGAAACTAGTTGGAAATGGAAAGCAGGGACAATGGAAGACATATGGCAGAATCTAAAGTGTGTCAAAGCAGATTTGAAGAAGTTAAATAATAAAGAATACATGGATGTTAGACAGAAAGTAAGTCAGACAAGAGAAGACCTACAGGAATTACAAGGAAGAATCAGAGACCATTCTGATGCTGCAAGACTGGTTGAAGAAGAAAAAGAGATGATCTATCAATTGGAGAAGTGGAACAAAATTGAGGAGGCAATTTACAAACAGAAGTCAAGAATACAGTGGTTAAAGTTGGGGGACACCAACAATGCATATTTCTTTGCAAGTATGAAAGGAAGAAGAATGCAGAATCAGATTACAAAGCTCATTGATAGTAAGGGTAACACCTTAACAGACTACAATGAGATTGAAGCTGAAGTGGTTGGATTCTATAAGAAGTTGCTAGGTTCTACTTGTGGAAGTCTGCCAGCCATACATCCAAGAATAATAAAAAATGGGCCAGTGTTAAGCAGGAACCAACAATTGGATCTCATAGCTCATTTCACTAAGGAGGATGTACTGGATTCTCTAAAGAGTATTGATGACATGAAGGCACCTGGGGAGATGGTTTTAATGCTTGTTTAAAAAAAAAATGGAACATGAATGGAGAGGACATAACAAAGGCAGTGTTGTAGTCCTTCAAGACTGGAAGAATGTTCGAGCCAATAAATTGCACAGCAGTTACACTCATTACCAAAGTGAAGAATCCAACTTCAATAAAGGAATATAGACCAATTTCTTGCTGTACCACACTGTACAAAATCATATCCAAGATGCTGGCAAGTAGGTTGAGGAAGGTAATGAATACATTGGTGGATGAAAGTCAAGCTGCTTTTGTACATGGCAGAGGTTTGATGGATAATGTACTTCTGAGTCATGAAATGATAAAAGGGTATGGAAGAAAGGGAGTGTCACCTAGGTGCATGATCAAGATCGACATGCAAAAAGCTTATGATTCAGTTGAATGGTTGTTTTTGAAACATGTGTTAGAAGGGTTGTGCTTTCCTAAAGAATTTGTGGAGTGGATTATGGAATGTATCAAATCAGTAACATATTCTATCAATATAAATGGTAGTCCTACTATGCCATTTGAATCTAAAAGAGGGGTAAGATAGGGAGATCCTATGTCTTCATTTCTATTTGTCTTAGCAATGGAGTATCTGACTAGAAGTTTGAAGGATTTGAAGGAGCAACCTGATTTCAATTATCATCCAAGATGTGAAAGAATGAGTATTGTTCAGCTTAGCTTTGTTGATGACTTACTTCTATTTTGCAGAGGAGATAAGATATATGTGCACTTACTGTATGAATGCTTCAAAAGCTTTTCAAAGGCTTCAGGGCTAGTGGCAAACCAAACCAAAAGTAGCATATATTTTGGAGGTGTGCCATGTGCAGTACAACGGGAGATTACAAATTTAACAGGTTTTAGTACAAGTGAATTTCCCTTTCGATACTTAGGTGTCCCCCTAAGTACGAAAAGGCTATCAGTAAGCCAATGCCAACCATTGCTGGACAGGATGCTGGGGAGAATCCAGCAGTGGAAAGTCAAGTTCTTGAGCTATGCAGGAAGACTACAGCTTGTTAAAAGTGTTCTTATTGCTATTCAAGCATTCTGGGCACAAATGTTTCCATTACCAAAGAAGATCATCCAAATGGTTGAAAGCATTTGCAGGAAGTTTCTTTGGAGTGGGGATACAAACTCAAGCAGGAAGAACTTAGTGGCATGGGAAAAGATGTGCAAACCTAAGTCCAAAGGTGGAATGCACATAACAAATCTCATTACATGGAACAAGTCAGCTCTATTGAAACACCTGTGAAATTTGGGAAAGAAGAGGACAAGTTATGGATTAAGTGGATGCATATTTACTACATAAAAGGAAGGGAGCCGTGGGAAGGAGACCCTAAGCAAGCTTCCTGGATCATAAGGAAGATTTTAAAGGCTGGGAAGTACTTAAATGAAGCAGGGCTAGACACAGGCAAAATAATGCAGAATGATTCATTTTCCATTAGAGCAATGTACAAGCAACTAAGAGGAACATTCATGAAGGTGAGCTGGAGTCGACAGCTGTGTAACAATAGAAGTTGTCCTAAGTGAAAATTCATTATATACCTTGCATTACAAGGGAGCCTATATACAACAGATAGACTTCTTAGATGGGGAATGCAAGTAAATCCAATATGTTCACTGTGCGAGCTGGAGATGGAATGCCACAAACATCTTTTCTTTGTATGTCCTTATTCATAAGATGTGTGGAGAAACTGTTAAAATGGATGAATATCAGGCGTGAACTAGATGAATGGGATGCAGAGATCAGCTGGGCAACAAAACAGATGAGAGGGAAAGGAGTTAGAACTATGTTGTACATGCTATGCATGACAGGAGCAGTGTATCACTTATGGCTGGAGAGAAACAGAAGGATATTTCAGAAGATCAAAAGAAGGAATGATTACTAAACAAATTATTAGAGAAATTCATTGTATAGGACATAGTCATAGTGGATTGGGTAAGAACTTACAAAAACTCAATTACTATCCATAGAGGAGGCAGTGAGGAAGAGAGGTACTAAGTTTGGGGTTGTCCAAACTTAGGATGATATATGTGTATATTTGTATATATTTGCATGGAAATGAAAAGTTTAATTACTAAAATAAAATAAAAATAAAATCAATAATCAATAAAGAAACATTTAATAAATAATGTATTTGTTGATACCAAATTCCTATATATAGAAATATAATTAAATGACATTTTTCACCAAAAAATTTGAATGAGATTTTTATTTAGTGAGAAATCTTTTCTTAAATGTTGATTCGTATTGAGGTTTCATGCTTTTATAATAGTACATATGTATTTTCGCTGAAACTAAAAATCATATTTGTTGAAATATCTTATAAATATTATTGTTATTTATGCAACCTAATAACTAAAAGGATCAAATATTTGTAGCAAGAGTATCATGAACACGATGCATAAAATATTATTTATGATATTGATAAGGAGAATTGTTTACATGAACTAATAAAAACTTACAAATTTTTGGGTAGGGTCACCAATGGCCAAAGCTTATTCTTCAAGAACACAATTTTAATATTGTGATATGTATAATACAGTCAATTAAAAACGATAATCAAATTTAATTTTTTTCTTACAAAATATAAGCAACTTGAGCTGGCATAATAATTAGTAATCTAAAGTATCAAGCACAAAGTGAAATTAATCTTAAATTAATAAAATATTTAATTGATATGGGTTAAAATGCCTAACCTTAATGCGGGGAATGCATCTATCCAAATAATAGGTACAACATTCGTAAATGAATTAATTTTAAAGTGATGCTTATACATTACATATTGTAAATAAAAAATCACAATTGACAAATTTTCTATTTGCGGTAGCTTTTAAATAATATATGAACGATCATTATTATATAACTTCAAGAATACAGTACAAGGTAGAAAATTACCTCAAATTACAAGCAAGTTTACTTATGCAGAAGATGATACAATGAACAATAATATATGATTGTGGCTTCTTCTATAGAAGTGGTTAACTCATCCTTATTCTAAAGTAAACGGTTTGGTTCTAAAATTCTAAAACCTAAATTGAATCTTAAACCTACACAAGAAAGATAATGAAATTTGCATTCTAAGCGAACAAACAACGGGAAAAAAGACATACCGTAATTAAAAAAGAATCCAATGAATCCTAAAACTAAAGGAAATTAAATAAAAACCTACGGAAAAAGGATCCCAAGAAAATCCTAACACTAATTAAAGGAAACAAGAACCAAAGGAAAAAAGAACTCCTAAGGCAAGAATCTCAAACCCAAATAGTGTAAATTCTAAAGAATTCTAAACTTAAAAGGAATTAAGCATATATCCAATATATAATACACTTACGAAGAGTAAAAAAGACGGACAATATTTTAATAGGGCTTTCGTGCTTTTAATATAGTACTAGTCACTATGTACGTGCGTTGCACGTAAATCTTTAATCAGAACTCTTATGTGAAAGAACAACTAACTAAATTTATTAACAATTTATTTACACAAGGAAATGATCATTGTAAAGAAATTGATGTGATAAAAATACAACAATCGTTTAAATCTAGAAATTAATGGTATTATATTCACAGAATACTTGAATCCAAAATGATATCGCCGTAACCTACAAAGATGATCAACTTACTTAAATTAGAAAGTATCTTATTTACAGGGGCGGATTCATTGTGTTAGATACAGGTTCTCGTGCACCCAGTAACTTTTGTCTAGATCCAGTATTTGTATTGAAAAATTCATTAAATATATAAGAATATTTAGCTTGGAACCCAATCCGTTATCCAATTATTATTATATATTAACATAAGATTTGTGTAGGAACTCAAAGTTAAAATTCTGGATCCGCCTCTACTTATTTATAGTGTATAAATATGCAATGTGATAGTATCATACCTCTTTACATATGACGTTTTAATTTGGTGTATATTTTTTTCTATAGCTTTGACTTCTCCCTCGTAAAAGTAAAACACATAGTTGTCCATGCATATTGCGATATTGTTTAGCCATGTAATTAATTTATTGTCATTGTAAAACACAAGCGTATAAACAACTATTTTCGAAAAATTGAAAAGGACGTCTTTCATTTTCTAGAGACGAAAGTTGCATTATATATAAGAATATGATGTTTATTGTCAAAACTTGTACAAATTATTCTTGTTCCCGTTACATAATTGATAATTCATTTAAGTGATTTAAGTTTCTCCATAACGTTATAGGTGCATTTTTCTTCAAAATTAATCAGTATGTAAATGAAGATCATTTTAAAGTTTGTTTGTTCTAGAAAACCTAATCTAACATGCATGGGTTTACTTTTTGAGAATTTTGCAAAGAATCAATTACTCATAATAAAGTAAAAATAAATACATTAAAGAGCACAATCTTATCTGTATTATTAGAACCGCTTTATTATCATGTTAAAGAAAGATATTCATATAAACTTGCCCCTATATTTTTTAATTCTTTAAAATTAAATTTCATATTCTTATATATTATTAATATTTTAAAATTAACTCAATTTATTGAATTATGTATTAGTTCCTAATATTTAGGAACATAAAGTATGTTATAAAAGATATCTAACTTAATTTGGTTTTAACATTATATGCACTAATGTAAATTAAGACTTTAAAGGGTAGCAAAGAATTTTTCACTTCGCTAAAAATAATATACTGTAAATGTTTTTAGAGCTTAATACCAAAATTTTCTTTTATATTTGTAAAAATTTAAGATCCCTCACGTTCTGGAATCGCCGTGCTGAAGGAAAAATTAAGTGTATAGACTCTCTCTTTTTCAAATATAACGCACCATCCTTGTTAGGCTTGTTAGGAGTAATCTTGTATTGATTTTACAATATGCTACATAAATCTCCTATTCTCCCACAATTACATATTTGTTTGTAGGGTCGGCGCTTATGTAGTTTAAATCGAAAAAAATTTCTATCATTAGATAATTTATAATTAGACCCTTAAATTATAAAAATATTTAAGGGCATAAAAGTTATTGGAAATATTTTAGTCGTTCAACATTTAGCATAAATTATTCGTACTTTTATAATAAAATAGATAGATAGATAAATATAAATATAGATATAGATTATTATTATTATTATTATTGTTCATTCGAACTAGTCATACGTTGAGAGGTTCACAAAATATTTATGTACATTAAACATTTTAATTGTATTTTCTATAATAATTTCCGGCACGTTTTCTTATTGGAAAAAGAAAAGTAAGAGAGACAAATTAGAACGCCGGCCCGAAAATTAAACCCGGAGTGCTAGAACTATCCTAAACCTCAAGGCCTCAATCTCTCCAATCTTATCCCACTCGCAAGGGAATCAAAAACAAAAACTAAGGTTCCATTTGCATTCGGAAATGATGAAGGCATCATTCAAAGCTCGATATGAGACGGACAAAGCCGCCGCCGCCACTACGGTCGCCTTCAACGCCGGCGACTTTAAGCTCCGAGCGTCCATGACCGATGCTACTGTTGTCAACGGTCCGAGTTTGAACGGCTTAGCTCTCGCCGTTGAGAAACCTGGCTCTTTCATCATCGACTACAACGTCCCCAAAAAGGTGTCCTGCATCATTCCTTTTTTTTTCCGAATTTTTGTGTTTAATTTTGACTCAGACTATGTCAGTTTCGCAAATCATAGTCCGTCAGTGAAAAAATGAAGTTTACTGTAATTAAATAGAACGACGGAACAGATACAATTATACAAATGATTTATATAACTGATCCTAACTATAATTAGGAATTCAGATGTAGTAGATTGATTGACTGTGCTCTTAAATTCGTATTAGCTCTTAATTATTACTAAAAGTTCTGTGGTTTGAGGATATTCGGTTTAAATTTAGTCCGTCAGTGAAAAATACTCGAGTTAAATATTATAGAATTGATACAGATGATTTACAAAACGGATCTTATCTATTTGGGACTTGAGACGCAGTTGATTGATTGATTGATTGTGTTTTTAAATTCGCTTTAGCTCTTAATTGTTACTACTATTGAAAGTTTATCGTTCAGGACATTCGGTTTCAATTTAGTCCATCAGTGAAAAATACTCCGAGTTAAATAGAATGGACTGATACAAATAATTTATATAACAGATCCTAACTAGTTCGAATTTGAGATGAAGTTGAATGGTTCACTGATTCATTGTGTTTATAAATTTGCTTTAGTTCTTAATTATTACTGAAAACTTTGTGGTTTTAGGACATTCGGTTTCAATTTATGAACTCAGTCAGGGTTATGGAGAAGCCGTTGAATTTGAATTACATTCATTTTCATGGAGACAATCGAACAATATTGGATGGGACTTTGGTGTTTGATTCAGCCAACAAGGTGTCGGCTAATCACGTGATGAGGTCGGGGAGTTGTAAATTGAAGTACACTTATGTGCATGGAGGACTCACTACTTTTGAGCCAAGCTATGATACATCAAAGAACGCATGGGATTTTGTGGTTTCACGTAAAGTTTATGGGGATGACGTGTTTAGGGCTACTTATCAGACGACGAGCAGGAATTTGGGTCTCGAATGGTCCAGGAGTTCAAAGTTAAATGGATCTTTTAAGGTATAATTTCTAAGGTTTTCATCCATATCAATTACCATTGCAACTGAATTACGAAGCTAAGCTATGCAATTTCAATTGGTATGCTTATATTTGTTGTTCATTTTCGTTAATTGAATATTTTCTGAATTTGGTATCTTACTAGCTCGCTGATCTCAATTGCCAACAAAAGTTTTAGTTGGTGGACAATGCTTTTATAGTTACTCGATCCTTACTAGAGAACTCTCTTCTGGTGAAATATTAAAGAATTTACTTAAAGAATTTACTGGAGGTGTACATTCTACTCCACTTGTATTTGCACTAGCAATGGTGTATACTATTTGCAGATGACATAGTATTGATTGACGAGATACGTGGCGGGTTTAACGCTAGACTGAGATTTGGAGACATACCCTTGAG
This sequence comes from Nicotiana undulata, assembly GCA_005239495.1. Taxonomy (NCBI): domain Eukaryota; kingdom Viridiplantae; phylum Streptophyta; class Magnoliopsida; order Solanales; family Solanaceae; genus Nicotiana; species Nicotiana undulata. The sequence goes on from ML280961.1 coordinate 128,783, forward strand.
TCTAAAGGTTTCAGGTTGAGTAGGACTATATAGTACTTGGACTGCAAATTTAGTGATGCAACACATGTGGCGGATGTTGAAGTGAGGATTGATACACAAGTCATCCCCAAAAGTGGAAGCTTCAAGTATCTTGGGTCAGTAATCTAAGGAAATGGAGAGATTGATCATGATGTCACATATCGTATTGGAGCGGGGTGAATGAAATGGAGGCTCGTATCCGGTGTCCTATGTGATAAGAAGGTGCCACCGAGACTTAAATGTAAGTTCTAGAGAGTGGTTGTTAGACCAACTATGTAGTATAGGGTAAAGCGTCGGCCAGTCAAGAGCTCACACGTTCAGAAGATGAAAGTAGCAGAAATGTAGATACTTAGATGGATGTGTGGACATACTACGAGAGATAAGATTAGTAACGAAGTTATTCAGGGCAAGGTGGGAGCGGCCTCCGTGGTGGACAAGATGAGGAAAATGAGGTTGAGGTGGTTCGGACATGTGAAGAGGAAGAGCACAGATGCCCTAGTGAGGTGGTGCGAGAGATTGGCAGTGATAGATCTATAGAGATGTAGAGGTAGACCGAAGAAGAATTGAGGAGGGGTGATTAGACAGGACATGACACGTCTTTAGCTCACTGAGGACATGACCCTAGATAGTAGAGCATGGAGGCCGAGGATTAGGGTAAAAGTTAAGTAGATAGTTGAGCGATTTCTTCTTTTTTCTGTGGGAGGACGTGGTTCTAGTTTAGAGCACCTGATCTGCTCCCTATTGTCATTTTTAGTATTGCTATTATACTATTATTATCTTTTCTTAGTTTTATTACTACCGGTATTTCCTTTGGTTTGGCTATCTATTTTTGCTACCAATATTTTTCTTTTCTTCCATATTTTCATCATAGCGTCGTATTTTTCAAACCTCTTCTGAAAATGCTTTTCTTGAGCCGAGGGTCATCGGAAACAACCTCTCTACCTCACACAAGGTAGGGATGAGGTCTGCGTACACTCTATCCTCCCCAGACCCTACTTGTGGGATCACACCAGGTATAACAACAACAACATACCCAGTAAAATCCCACTAGTGGGGTCTGGGGAGAGTAGAGTGTACGCAGACCTTACCCCTACCCCGAAAAGGGATCACACTGGGTACTAGCAGACATTTTTGTAATCCATGGAATGTTGGATAATCTATAATCACATGACATGATTTTGGAGCATTTAAATCGAGGGAATGTTATTGTTACCTTGGTGTTTAATAGGTTGTACACTGGGATAATGTTTTTGTTTAATGGGGTTGTATCCTTTAGGTTTTGTATACAGCTTCAGCATATGGATTGGGTCCCGGGGTGCCTTCTCTCTCTCTCTCTCTCTCTGGGGGGGGGGTGGGTTGTACGTGTGTGTGTGTATCCGTCTATGTATATACACACTGGAAAGAAAGTATCTTTATCTTTGCTTGTTTGTTTATCATATTGGCTCACTGTTAAGGCACAATTGGCGATATTATTTTAATTGTTCATAATTGTGAGTCAGCAGCCAATGTCTCGCCTGAGAAGGGCCTAAACCTCCTAGATGTCACAAGTTTAGTAATTGATCAAATTCTTGTTTGCGGTGAAAGCTGCATGTCAAATTGGAAGTTCATTTTATGGATTTAGTAATATATATGTTCCTATGTTGTATTGGTTCATGGATTCATTTGTTGGGCTTTTCTGATTTTGTTGTGCATCAAACAAAAGGATTTTTTTCCTGTTAAGTGTAAGCGACCATGAAAGTCATTCTGCATTGGTTCCCCGATAGCCATTTGAAGGGCCATTGCCTTGTTGGAGTTGATGGACGATGAAGCAGGACACGATCTCTGGGATTTTTGGAGTTATGTTTTAGCATTTCTGAAGAACCAGCTTAAATCCATCATGTTGCTATAAGTGTGTTTTCTATCTGGTTGTTTAGGACAGATGAACAAGTTAAAAATGGCCTTCAGTTGTTAATAGTAAAACTGAATGTTCTTATTTGTGTACACCTATATGTGATGATATGCTATCACAGTGTGCAAAGAAATGCCCAAATTATAACATTTACTATTGTCATCATTCATCATATATTATCATCATCGCTATTGTTATGCATTCTGTGTGAAAATATTTGGATTATTTAATAGTTGAACTATAATTTATTTGCTTTTTCAGCTTCTTCTTCTTCTGCTTCTTTTTTTTTTTTTTTTTTTTTTTTTTTTTTTTTTTTTTTGTTTTGTTTTGTTGCTGGTGCTGCTTGATAATGTGTTCAAGGTTTGGTCTATTGATATCTAGTGAGCTAAGTTAAGCATCTAGGAGAAGTGCTACCTTTTTTTGTTTTGTTTCCCTAAGACCACTCTGACTCAAGTTCTTCTTCCTATCTCCAGATTTGTGCATCTCTCTGTTTGCTTGAAGAACGCAAAATGCCGAAATTAAGTGCTGAGACTTCGTGGGACTTCGAGATGTGATTTCGTTTTTTTTTTTTACAATTATTCAGATACAATTACTTTTGGCTATCCATCATCATTGGGCTCAATCTAATGTTTTCTAGCTGAATTTGTAGATTCACAAGTGGGATGGTTGTTTTGATATGGTTAACTATTAAAGGTTTATGGTTAAATGACATGAGTATTGATCCACAGCTGCTTTTCTTCCATTTCAAGACACATCCTTGTTTTTATGCCTTGACTTTACCCAAATTGATAATTTGCCTGTTAGTCTCCCGAGAACAAGATAACATCCTTGTTTTTATGCGTTCAAGGCAAATTATTCTACTTGATTGGTACAGTAGCATTAATCCATTGTACGTTTTCGAGAGGTTTTGCAAATATTTGAACACTCGAGTGTGTTTGATATGAAAGGTTTTCCAATTTTCTCATGTTTGGTTGGCTTAAATATTTTGAAAAATATTTTCCTTATCAACTCAATTCCTTCAATTGGAGGAAAATATTTTCCCTATCAAGAGAAGGGAAAACATTTTCCAAAACTCCTTCTCAAACTTCTTCACCCTATGCCTTACCCTTACCAATCCACCCCGCACTCACCCACCTAACCCTATCCCATGCCCTTTCTCCAAAAAGATTTTTTTTTCCGTCACCGCCCACTCCACACCCACTCCCATCCCCACCCCACCCCGCAATATTTTTTTTTGTAATTTTCAAATTTTTATTTTTTTATGAGTTCGGAGTTTATGTGTTTCGAAGTTTACGGTTCGAAATTTCGCGGTTTCGAAAGTTTTGCGATTCAGAAGCTTATGAAATTTGTGGGTTCAGAAGGTTGTTGGTTCGAAAGTTTATGACTTCTTGTTTATTGTATCAAAATTATTTATGAATACTCTTGAGAAAATATTTTTTTTGATTTGCGTACCAAACATCAGAAAATGAATAAGATTACTACTTATTTTCTAAAAAAATATTTGTCACGACCCCAAATCCTAACAGGTCGTGATGGCGCCTATCGTGGAACTAGGCTAGCCAACCATCACACTGCTACGCTTTTGTTCAATTAAAATAGTTCACAATTAAATAATAAGCAAGCAACCACATCATAATTTATAGAAATAAGTCTTAACGTCCCAATAATATTCTAACGACCTCCCAAGAACTGGAGTCAATAATCATGAGCATCTAAGAATAGATAAATCTAACTCTGCTAAAACTATAATATATGTTTCTGAATCAAATGCTAATACTGAATAAGGAAGGGAAATGGAGAAGCTGTGGACGCTGGACAGCTACCTCGAAATCCCGTAAATGCTGCTGTAGAACCTGCGTCAGCTACTGCTGCGAACTAGTACCTGGATCTGTGCACAGATGCACATGGAGTCTTTATGAGTACGCCAACTCAGTAGTAATGAAAATAAATCACAGTCTGAGTAATATAAACACACAGAACATGTACACAATTCCACAAACCAGTAAAACACCAAGTCACCACGTGACATTCATCAAATAATGAGTTCGAAATCAGTTTTCAGAAAAACCTTCGAAACAAGTGCAATATCAGTATATCTCAGTAAAATTCTCAGTAAAACCAGTGTGAAAACGAAGTAAATCATAGTTTGAAAACTCAGTAAAATCTTTCATAAAACTGCCCCTCGGGCCAAAATCATTTATCGTAACCATTGCCCATCAGGCATCCTCACAATCACTCTGCCCATCAGGCATCCTCACAATCACTCTGCCCATCAGGCATCCTCACAGTCACTCTGCCCATCAGGCATCCTCACAGTCACTCTTCATAAGCCCCGCGGGCATCACTCATTCGGTACCGACGCTCACTGGGGGTGTGTTACAGACTCCAGAGGGGCTCCTACAGCCCAAGCGCAATAATAAGCCACAACATGGCATAATCCACACACAATATAGGCCCGCAGCCTCACTCATATCATATCATCCTCACAATATAGGCCAACAGCCTCACTCAGTCAGACACTCTCAATTTGCTCTTCAGGCCATAAATATACCGGGTTCTCAACCCAAAAATAATGTTTCATTTTTCAATAAATAGTATCAAAATACTTTGAGTGTCAAAACAATATCACAGAAAAGACTGAGTGAAAAATCATAACATATCAGTGAGGAAAACACTAAAGCAGCCCCCAAGGGGTTAAAACAGATCGACACTAGGCCCCAAACATGGCTTACAGCCCAAATCATATCAAAATATATCTATACTATTAAGTATAGGCATAGAAATCGGTTTCGCAACTCAATAGTCGCCTAAATAGGAAAAATGTTTCCAAAGTTTTCACCTTTTTATCTCAAAACCCGTGAAAGGGTGCATAGTCCGGGGTTTCATACCCTCACGACAGGATTTAAAGACATTACTTACCTCAAAACTAGCCCGAAAACTATTCCGCAATGCGCTTGCCTCTCGAATCAACCTCCGAAGGTTCCAAATCTACCAAGTTCAGATTTTCATCATCAATATGGGCTTAAGGAACAATTTCCAATCGAAAGATATCAATTTTACTCAAAAATCCGAAACCTAGCAAAACCCGACCCCCGGGCCCGCGTCCCGAAATTCAGAATTTTTTACAGAAAAGTGTTTTTCATCTTCCCACGAGTCCGTACATATAAAGAACACCAAAATCGGAGTATGTTTGACCCCTCAAATCGACCCTTGAAGGTCTCATAATCTCATGCCCCAAAATCCTATTTTCTACTGTTTTTCATGAATTAAAGGCTGGAATTATGGTCTATAATCACCCATAAACGAGTTCTAATGATCAAAATACTTACCTCTATGAAGAACAAGGATTTCCCTCTTCAAAATCGCCCCCAAGAGCTCTTTTCCGTACAACAATGGTGTATAAATGGGTTTAAGTCGCGGAAGGGTTATTTAAATATGCCCAGTTATTTTACTCTCCGCGATCGCAATCAAAGCCCCGCGATCGAACTGACCAATTTTCCCCTTTCTCGCGATCGCAACACTGTGCACGCGATCGCACAGTGCTTTTGTCCTCTTCCCTCACGCGCCCAGCCTTCCCCTGT